>JAFIRS010001995.1:0-265201 GCA_018342105.1 Gonioctena quinquepunctata
TCTGCCAATCCTATTTTCCACAACAGGACCAAACATATTGATGTTCGTTTTCATTTCGTGAGGCAAGCCGTGGATGAAGACTATATCAAGATTGAGTATTTGCCTACCGAAGAAATTACTGCAGATATACTCACCAAAGGTCTGATTGGTCCAAAACATTTAAGATGATGAAACAAAATGGGATTAGTCCAATCGAATTTCATAACATCAGATTAAGAAGGGGTGTTGAAAATATAATCTGTTGTTTTATGAATTGTATGACAATAACCTTTACCATCTTGTATATTAGATTGGTTGTTTTTGTTTATTTTCATGGTGTACTATAATGTCAATAAATCCTTTTATAAGAAAAGTCAAGTACTTCTAAGAAAAGGTATATTTAGCAAGTAATGCAATAACTTTTAACACGAATTAGGTACAAATGGCTTGAGATTACTTTGCAACTTCACATATATTTCAAAAACAATTGTTTTGTTCCTGACTACGGGGTGTTGATTTAACCCAAACACCTGTAATACCAGACGTTATTCGTTAGGTTGGAAAAAACAGTATTAAGAGCAATCGACTGTCTGAAGAAGGTCGATACTGAAACTAGGTCTGGGCGGCTCAGATCTATTTCATTTCTCTTAAATACCGGAACATGGGCTGTTTATTCAGGAAGTACTACCGTTCAGAAAGATCTGAACCAAACAATGATTTGATAAAATGATAATGCACTCATAAAAGTTAAGAATGTATATATATATTTAATAAAAACTGACATAATTCTCTCAATCGTCTATGGACGAATGATAGGAAACAATATTCATACAAAGAAAACTAATTTAGCGTAGTGGCAGATAATTCTGCAATGATCGTCACAATAGAAATAATTTTACTAAAAGAAATCTCAAATCAAGTGCTGCAAACGACTAACAATAATTCCTTTTTGAAAACTTGGTGATCTTGAAAACTATGGACATACTTTAGACACATGCACATTTTAATGGGTTGGGTTTTGCCATAAACATAAATACAGAAAAACAAACATGAACTCCACCCTGTTTAACCTTGTTCACTGGATGTAGTTTTAAAAGGCAATTAGATTAGACTTTATTATTCGTTTCTCCCGCGTCAATCGGTTATTCTAATTAATTCGTCCGGTATATTCGTATACAGTTAAGGTTTTTCTAAGTGATCGTGAACCATTGAACTGGCCGAATCCCGTTGTCTTATCTCTGTTTTGGAAGCTTTTACAATTTGTGGAAACTATACTGTCACATGTGTTTTTACTAGGAGCTTCAATACTTGATTTGAACGGCTGAGTTTCTATGTTGGCTGAATTCTACTACATTTTATACCGCACTTTTGAGAATGACATGTTCTCCGAAATATTTTCGATTATATAAGTGATTACTGAATGAGGTACTGCTTTGGACTAACTTGCATTCTAACCTTACTTTGAGGTTACATGCTCTTGGTTTAACTGTATAACAACGAACCGAATTGAAATGAATTGAATATTGACATGAAGCTCACGTTTTTATAGTGTCGTCCGCACGGGAGCTAGTAGGCGGAGCTTAGGTTGTTGTGAAGTCGTAAAACTGATAAAGGGTCTTGTTTTGTTTCTGTCATACGCGGTGAATTTTATGGCGTCTAGACGGGTGTTAGAATTATGGATATGTTTTCCGGTAATAAATAAAACTGATTTTCTTATCTCGCTGGGAATGTACCCAGTAGCAATTCAATAATCGTTGTTTACGCTTCTAGTTGAATGATTTATGCGTCCGGTCTACAAGGATATTTCTTGGTAATTATTTTTTAAAAGCATTTTATTTGTCTCCGATAACAACGTATGGTTTTACGAACGTATGCTTATCAGCTGGTTCAGTCTAGCAGGTGGTCCATATTGACCTTACTGTTTATCAAGAATATTACGTTGTTTTGTATCGTAGAAAAATTTCTTCTGTATTTACGTGGTTTAACACTGTCCTAACCTTTACAAAAAAAGATTTGACAAACTCAAATTTTTCTTTTCAAAAAAATAACATCACTTTCACCAACAATAAGCAAAAATGTTTAACTTGCTGTAGTGTAACCTATTCTAGCGACAAATTTTATAAGTCTTACTTTGACAATTCAATGGACTACGGTTTACATCTTCTAGAGGATAATTATACTCTATTACCAAAGCATAACCTCACTTCTCAGTACTTAATTCTAATTTTCTTAAAAATAACATGCAAATAATCATGCAAACACACAAAAAGTCTCTTTCTTCCATGGGGTAATTTCCATACGTAGGGGTATGTACTCGCCTTCTTCAACGAGGGATTTTTCTCACTTCTATTCCGGTGGGCATCAATTTAACTCTATCCGTTGGATCCTCTGGGAATTTTTCCGCTACGCCGCTGGTTGGCTAAGGGTACGTATCAGCGGTAAGGACTATTTGTTCCTTTGTTTATCTTCTCTAACCATATGGCTTTTGGGGATTGTAGGCCTTCCCACGATTCTCGGGTCAGTGATCCGTGATAATTATCGGTATCGAACCAGACAGATAGACAGCCTGTGTTTTCTGGTTCAGTGGCAGTGCATTCGTTGGCGTAATGTTGTAAATGGTGTTCGGTTTCCGTGGTCAAACGGTGGTAATTCATTGTTTAAAAATCTTCGTTCCTGGGAATCATATTTGTGCGGTACCATTAAACAGGTGATTTGTGTGGTGAATTGTGTCCACTGAATTCTGTGCGGAGTGCTTGAACTCAAACCATCACTGTGAATTGCACTGCTCTAGGAATCTGCTGGTCTCATCATTTCGCTTCGCCATGCTGGATTGTCCACTGCTGTTTGTTCAGAGATATTTTCTTGGGTTTCAAACAATAATAGTCCACGATATTCCTGTCAAACCTTCCCTATATGCGCGGTTAGTAAATTTTATCATTATTTATTTAGGTACTGTACAATTATAAACGTCGCGATGTTCTAGTGTGAATATTCTACCAATCCGTAAACACATTTTCCGGAAATCGTGATTATATTATTTATCTGTATTATGTAACCTCGGCGATTCGCTATTCTATAACTGTTTCTAATTGCATTAATTTTTCATAACATATCGCTTTTGTGGTTTTATGGCCTGTAATCCGTACAGTGTTTCATTCTAGTTCTGTCGACCATTCTTCGTTTTTTCTATGACCTGTAATGAACTATATCCGTCTCAAAATAGCTTTGCTTGAATATTCCGGGAATTACTGTCATTATTTTTACATCAAAACACTTGATAAAACTGTCCCTGTTCGCGTTTCCCTGTTTTTGGTTGATTCCTTTATATTTTTTTTTTCAGTTTGTTCCCGTACTATGATACCATCAATTTAGTTCCGTTTTTTCATTAAAGTATCGTGGCATTTCGTATTATTATTCATTCCAATTTTTACAAGTCCATTATAACTATAAATATGCTTTGGCAAATTTACCTTCAGGGATTTTTTTCAATTTTTCTGCGTCTTTTGCAGTCTGCTAAAACTATAATAATTACCATACTATATATACGTTCCTACATTCTGGTGCATACTGAAAATTTCCTTGTTTACTGATATTTAACTGATGGAACCAAATTTTTCATGGTGTCCATTTGAACAGTGCCGCGTGTCATGGGTTGTGTAAGGGGAATTTATTTTCAGAAATGCTTTTTCATTTTCTTTGGACATTTCACTTGGCTGACATTTTTCTATTTTCGGCATTAACTATTGGTAATTCATCTGCATATTTTCTTTAGTTTGTACTAAAACTTGATCTAATTTTACCTCATTTTTCTTGTGTCGCTTGTCTGCTGCTTGCATTCATATACTTGTTGAATCGATCAGCGTTTATTATTTGACTTCTGTTTCTTTCACTGGTTGGAGTTCAAAATTAACGTGCGATGTCTTTTAAATTAGATTTTCCTTTCTGTCTCAAAGTTCTAATCTTTTTCACTTCGGGATTTATTTCTTTTCTTTACTTTCGTATCTATATTAAAAATCTTCTCCTATGCTTGCTTTCTCGGGGTTAAAAATCCATTTTCTGCAATACTTGTATTTCGTATCTTCGAGTTCACTATACTTTTTGCTTGAACTTTACATACATTCAAAAATCTGGGCGGTAGGATTTTTCCTTAGGCAAGAAATTTTCTCCTTGGATTTACGACTGTAGAAAAAGTCTTATCTTTGGCGACCGTCATTCCTAGGTGCTTGGCAGATTCCAACTTCCTGGTGGATGGAGCATCTCCCTTGGGCGATTCATATCCATCACTTAGACTATTTTCCGTGACTTACTATTTTCTACATCGATTCTCATCCTTCGATTCCTTGATACATTAACTGTTGCAATTTCCGTTCTTCCTGAATATGTCTGGCTACTTGCGGGAATATTTTCACTTTCAAAACTTTCATACCAACTTTTTCCCTTTTTCTGACTTATAATTTTCTTCATCCTCGCTGTAGTGCTGTATGGGCAATGTTCCGTTACATCTCTCCGTTTCTTAGGCAGGAAATGCTCGTACCTATACGCATGCATTTCCACTTGTCGGACTGTCACGTGTGACTATCTCCAATGTACAGGGTGCGTCGGTTTTTCCATTTTCCATAGGTGGCACTTTTCTAAATTCCTCTTCTTCTCTTGTTGCTCGTTTAAACGCATGTTTCGCTTTTTCTCTTGTTCCAGACGATTTTCCATATTCTTCAATTCCAACTATTTCTTTGCAGACTAGCGCTCCTTTAAATCACCAGTCGCTGACAT
Source organism: Gonioctena quinquepunctata (assembly GCA_018342105.1). NCBI lineage: Eukaryota > Metazoa > Arthropoda > Insecta > Coleoptera > Chrysomelidae > Gonioctena > Gonioctena quinquepunctata. Next base: position 4,750 of record JAFIRS010001995.1, read on the forward strand.
CTTTGAAACTGTTTTTCTAAAACCTGGTGTCACAATTAAATCACCGGTCCCTGATATCTCTATTTGATTCGAAGTTGTACGTTCCTCGTTTCATGGCATGAAAATCTGTTGATAAATACTTCGCGGATTGCTTTGGGCGCTTTCCTTTTCAATCCTAATTTTTCTCCGAATTATCCAATCATTCATCCTGATCGTGACATCTCTCAATCGTTTTTCTACTTCTTCAAATCTATTTTGCAACTTCCTTGTTCGTCATCCTGATTCGTTTGGCATATGTGTGGGATTTTCTTTCTTCAACTCGATAATTTCTGATAAATACATTTGATTTTTCTCTCCAATCAATTTGACGTCATATTTTCGTAAAAAATCTAACCCCAGTGTTATTTCAGTACTACGATGATCATTTTCAACTATTAAGAATTCATGTTCAATAATTTTTCCTTTCCTTTTACTTTGATTGGAATATAAACCGAGCCAATATACTGAGTGAAATTTCTTGTCCATTTCTGAGGTGATAAGGCAAACCATAATTCCATTTCATACCTCTAACAATATTAATATGAACCACTGATACTGGAGATCCTATATCTACGGATATATGTCTCAAAATTCCTGCTATTTCTAAATTATAACATTTTTCTGTTCATCGTCGATTAGTATATTTTCCTCTTGCCTCTCACTATTTAAATAGTTTTTCCGGCAACCTTCATCTGAGGCTTGTTGAAAGCTGCTATTCCATTTAAATTCCGTTATATTTTGCCTTTTTTCCATAACTATTTCCTGTTTGCTTTCCATATTGATTCTCTAAAATTTCCGCGTTCATTCCTGCTTCTATGAGATTGAAATCTATTTTCTTTCGAATTGTTAGAAAATTCTTTTCTATATTTATTCATTTTTCTATATTTTTGAAATCGTTTTCCTTTAGCGTAGTTGGCAAACCATTTTCCTGACTCATTTAATCTCTTATTTTGAAAACTATTTCTATTTGGACATCTATATGACATATGTCCGAATTCTTGACATGTTAGGTATACGCAATTTTTCATTATAACAATCTCCTGCTGTGTGACCTTTTCTGTTACAATGTGTGTACAATATTATATTCGCATTGAAAGTTCTGGAAATTTCTATTCGGTGTATTCGTAATTTGCTCACTAATTCTTCTTTTTCTGCTAATGTGATGGCTTCTTCTAAACTGACAGGACTTTCAGATAAATTTTTTCTAACAGGATCTAAAATCCAATAGCAAATTGAACCAAAATATCCTGCTCGTATTTTCTTTCTAATACATTGTCAATTCTATTATTTCCTGTGAGGTGCCTTATTCTTTGATGCACATATTTTTTAATCTCATGAAAAAATTCTAACTGATTCATTCGTTTTCTGATAACAATTCAAAATTCTTTTGTGCTTCCTCCAGGTAATTTCAATTTGCTAAACTGTTTCAATAATTCCTTTTTAATTAATTGCCAGTTGTCGGTATTTTTTTGTAATTCATCTTCGTTTCAAAAATAATCTTAGCTATTCCTTTTCAATTTTTAATCTAACTATAGAACTTATTTGACTGTCTGTCCATTTTGCTACAGCTGCCAAATTCTCAATTTCACGAATAAAAATCTTTGATTTCTGTGGTACCATTATAAAAGGAATATTATCCAAAGTGATACTAATTTGCGGTTCATATCTAACCCTCGGCACTGTTGTCTGAGTTTCCTGATTTAATTATTTTGATAAAAATCTCCATTGATTGAAAATAAAACTTCAATTGCCTTTTTCGAATACTTCCTGAGTTTTTGATCGGTATAAACCTATATATATTTATTTTCCCAATATCGTGTTTGAAAATAACAACGATATTATACTAACTATTTTTCACAATCTTTTCTACTCATTTACTTCTGTTCAAATTAGTCTTTTTTCCACTGACACTTATTTGTAAAAATAAAAAATAAAATATTTATTAAAAAAATTCAACTTCAATTTTTGTTTGACACTTTTTTTCTGTGGAAAATATCATATATAGCGTTAATGTACTTCAATTATTACTCGCACACCTGAATCAATTGTTTTGCCCTTGACTACGGGTGTTGGGATTTAACCCACCACACTGTAATACCAGACGTTATTCGTTAGGTTGGAAAACAGTATTAAGAGCAATCGACTGTCAGAAGCGTCGATACTGAAACTAGGTCTGGAGCGGCTCAGATCTGATTTCATTTCTCTTAAATACCGGAACATGGGCTGTTTATTCAGGAAGTACTACTGTTCAGAAAGATTCGAACCAAACAATGATTTGATAAAATGATAATGCACCATAAAAGTTAAGAATGTATATATATATTTAATAAAACGACAAATTCTCTCAATCGTCTATGGACGAATGATAGGAAACAATTTCATACAAAGAAAACTAATTTAGCGTAGTGGCAGATAATTCTGCAATGATCGTCACAATAGAAATAATTTTACTAAAAGAAATCTTGCAATCAAGTGCTGCAAACGACTAACAATAATTTCTTTTTGAAAACTTGGTGATCTTGAAAACTATGGACATACTTTATAGAACATGCACATTTTAATGGGTTGGGTTTTGCCATAAACATAAATACAGAAAAACAAACATGAGACTCACCCTGTTTAACACTTGTTCACTGGATGTAGTTTTAAAAGGCAATTAGATTAGACTTTATTATTCGTTTTCTCCCGCGTCAATCCCGTTATTCTAATTAATTCGTCCGGTATATTCGTATACAGTTAAGGTTTTCTAAGTGATCGTGAACCATTGAACTGGCCGAATCCCGTTGTCTTATCTCTGTTTTGGAAGCTTTTACAATTTGTGGAAACTATACTGTTCACTCGTGTTTTTTCTAGAGCTTCAATACTTGATTTGAATCGGCTGAGTTTCATGTTGGCTGAATTCCCACACATTTTATACCGCACTTTTTGAGAATGACATGTTTCCGAAATATTTTCGTATTATATAAGTGATTACTGAATGAGGGGACTGCTTTGGACTAACTTGGGATTCTAACCTTACTTTGAGGTTACATGCTCTGGTTTAACTGTATAACAACGAACCGAATTGAATGAATTGAATATTGACATGAAGCTCACGTTTTATAGTGTCGTCCCACAGGGAGCTAGTAGGCGGAGCTTAGGTTGTTGTGAAGTCGTAAAACTGATAAAGGGTCTTGTTTTTTTCTGTCATACGCGGTGAATTTATGGCGTCTAGACGGGTGTTAGAATTATGGATATGTTTTCGGTAGTAAATAAAACTGATTTTCTTATCTCGCTGGGAATGTACCCAGTAGCAATCAATAATCGTTGTTTACGCTTCTAGTTGAATGATTTATGCGTCCGGTCTACAAGGGATATTTCTTGGTAATTATTTTTAAAAAGCATTTTATTTGTCTCCCGATAACAACGTATGGTTTTACGAACGTATGCTTATCAGCTGGTTCAGTCTAGCAGGTGGTCCATATTGACCTTTACTGTTTATCAAGAATATTACGTTGTTTTGTATCGTAGAAAAATTTCTCTGTATTTACGTGGCTTAACACACAAACCAATCAATTTTCCAACCTCGCTTTTCTTTATAATCTGTTGAAAATCTAAGTTTTTTATTTGTGGTCAAACAATTAAGCTGCATTATGGATAGCTAACTCAAGATTTGCCACAATTTTGGTGGGACAAAACGACAGAGAATATTCACTACACTTTTCAGTCACAAATTCGAAACACTTTTTGTATGTTTCTGTTTCTTTGTCTGATAGCACACAAAACACTACACTCCTACACACTACATAATGACCATTGAAGCAGCCATGTACGATGAACACTTGTAAGAAAAATTTTTGTGCAGTGTGTAATGTACAAATATGCTTTACATTTGTAAAATAGCTAAACATTAATATATTGAGAAATTTGTTTGAAGAAAAGAAAGTTATACGCCAATTCTTCAAATATAAAACAACCAATGAAAGTGTTTAATACTAATCATCAATTGTTTTAATTAGGTTTAGTTTTACTATATGCCAACTTTTGTATTTTTTATGTAGCACTAATACATTATTATTCAGAACACTGAATAAACAGTAATGCTTGTTACTTGTCTAATTTTTTTTTAGTCTACACTTTCCTGTTATTTTTATATCTTAGATCGCTTAGTGATAACATTTGCCGGTCCCAAGCCCGGCAAAAACAGAAGCATTCGATGCGAAATCAAAACAACAAATTATTGAAAATTCAGTTCCGTTAGTTTCTTACGAACAAAAATAGACAAAGTTACATTTGAAGTAAAAGAAAAAATATCCGCCAATGTTCGGCACGTAAGATCAAAGCCGCTATTATTCGAAAAAAATAAATGTATTAAGATATTGAATTCTAATTTGAATCTGATTTATCCAATTTAGCTAGTATTCTCGTTGTCACCCAGTGTGTTCACAATGATTAAACGTTGCTTAGATATAGAAATTTCTATCGATTAATAAGTTTTTTATCTTTTCGTTAAGACTGAGAAATTCAAAAACATATAATTAGCATTATAGATTCACTCGGGAACTGGGAAATAAGGTTAAAGCTACTTCCCGGTATTTGTTTTCTTTGAAAGCTAGAAAACATGTAATTTCAAGTAAACACAGTCCAGTTCCAAACCTCATTATTTTGACACGTGCCTATTAAAGTCCCCAAAAGTTTATTGCGTTGCTCTAAATTAGGGATGACGGTATTTTCCGACTGATGACTTTAATGAATGGTTCTCGAAATCAAGTTAATACTAAATTAATTGAGAGTGAAGAATCCTGACAGTTACAACAAATATTTGATGACTACCCATTACTTTCATGATACGACCCTTCATTATACGTAACCCTCTCGGTAATTCACTTGTTATTATTCACTCTATAAAATAGAGTTTTAATATACACCGTGTCTCAAATATTCCCTGGTGATTTCCAACCAACATTATAGGAAAATTATACCAAGCAGAGGGGTAAAGTGGCTTGAAGAAGTCGGAATTTACCTATTTCTGACCAAATATTCTACCTTCAACTACTAACTAACTAACTCCAAAGTTATAATTCGAGTTATAAAAACCGTAACTGAGACCACTGGATCTCCTTCAAAAACCATAAACTTATTAGGTGTTATATATTAGGAATCACTCTGTATTTATGCTGACGTGATATCGATATTTATTTATAATTGCTGTGGTTACGAATTGTAGAGATTATTATGAAAACTTCTTTTGTACGAATCTGAGCAATACAAGATTGCAATCATAATCTTTTTGAATCATTCATAAGATAAAACATGGTGGCAGCGAGTTAAGAACCCAAGAAAATAGAAAAAGAAGTTTGCAAAGTCAGAATTCAAATACATCGGCTTTTTCAGCTCATTCAAACGACATTGGATATACTATAACTGGGACATTTTTCATCACGACGGCAATATCATCAACTCTAATGAAGTTGGTACCTTGACACCTTTCATTTCACGATTCTATCCATATCGGCCATCAATTAAGAATAAACAACGAAGTTTGAAAAATGTGAAATGTCCAAAATTCAGAAATTGGTGGAGCTGTTATCAATTTCGGCAACAAGCTAATCAACTCCTAAGATAAAAACCAAGAAATTTGATGATGATCTACTACCATACATATCAGATTTATCAAATCAAGACAGGAATGTCTAGACTATCGGGGGTAATACCATGAGTGCTCTCAATACTATCGATAGTAATTCTGTCATAAATCAACGAGATTAAATTGATTGGTAACACCACGAGTCCGCAGGATGAGTGGTGTTAACTCAAAATAATTTGATCGAGTTCAAGATTTCTAACAGAATTTTCGATAGTATTGTGAGCACGAATTGTATTTATTGAGACAATTTCACGAATCAATTCCCAAAGCGTTGTCTTATTTCGTTCATTATGACTAATGCCTGTCTGACTGACATTTAAGTCATACAGGTAACAAGATGTTGTTCTATTTAGATTCATGGGTGCAATAACGACGTGGTCTTACCGGCTCAAAAGGAAGGAGCAGCATACTATCGAGATGAGAGTTTCATATAGGTTGTGAAATTGTCAAGGGCAATTTAACAAGACCTTGATAAATAGTCGACTATTTTGGTTGCATCTAAATTTCGACTGTATTTTATAATAATTTAACGAGACATAATTTTGGCGTTAATAATCTGATGAAAGCCCGAGAGCTGAAAGTCAAATTTGTAATGTTCAATCAAAGTTGAGCAACCTTCGCCCCCACGCCATGCTAATTCTACTAAAGCCAAGTAGTAAAAAAATTTTTGAAGTCCATCTGGAGTTTTTTAATCGCATTTGTCAATAATAGCAAACATATTTTCTATACTTAAGGCCGTTGAACTCCGTTTCCGTTTTTCCTGATGTTCCTGAAGTGTCCGTCTCTTGGCATTACGTGCGTCTCGAGAACTTTCAATTCGCACGCTTGAAATGGATCTATTTTTTGTTATACTTCTTGAAATACAATTCTTGAAGTGTTTTAGCTGTAGAATTCCACATACACTTCACAGTATATTCTTTATAATCTTTTATATTTTCTTTGTGAATGGTGTCGACTCATTTAGTTCATATTGACGATGCTCGCAAAATTTGATGAACTGCCTCCATACGCTATTTTTACTTCTCACTGTATTATGAGGGATTGTAGACTGGATTACACTATTTATTTCTTCGTTTTTGGTTTCGCCAAACCGATTCATTTTCGAACACTTCAACACGATTGATTCAATTTGACGTTTAAGATGTATTTATTTAAAGTATACCATCAGATGCACAGGCTTATTGATATCATTATCATGCTGAATAGTCGATGACTATTGGGAATTCAAAATAAGGGATATTCCCTCTGGTGTCGATTTTTGAAACTATACATACGTACATTGTTTACTTTTCCAAACATTAATGTTTATATGATTTTAGGCATTATCGAATCTCTTGTGATTGTTGACATTAATGAAATTATTGTTTACCTGTTGGCTATTGTTCGTCCTCGAGCGAAAAAACGAGTGATTCAAGTTCAAATCATTATTGTTTATTGTTGTGCTGTGTACCTTAATGTGACTCTTGGCAAAACGATACCGTTGTACTGGAATAAGTTTTCATCATGAGAAAATGAACGTAACGTTCGGTGCAGACTAACAAGTTTGTAATACTTCCCGAAACCAAAATATCATTTTTCATCACTGGAGAAAGTGAAAAAATTTTGGTTTCTTTTCTCAGCTCCTTTCCTTTTTCCATTTGACGAATTTCTTCACCAAAACATTCGTATTGTGACTGTTTATCCAAATAATTTCAGTCTCCTTCAATTTTTCCACTTTTAACTTCCCTTTTATTCTGTCATTCTCATTTTTCGTTTTCAAATTGTTGATAAATCTCAAACCCCAACCAGTTGTCCTTATTAATCTCAACCATTTCGAAAACTTTTTTATATCTGGTAAGACATTTTCATTTCTCTTGACCACCAGGCATACCTCGCATGACATATTCTTTTTCATTTCAGAGTCACTATTATAATTATTGCTTATTTCTTTGGGCCAATATTCTTCTGTTGATTTCAAAAATGCAGGTCAATTAAACCATTTTTTTGAGATAACCATTCCTTGGGTACCTTCATCAGATGATATATTCTTATAGCATTTCATTTCATTCCTCGTGGCTTCATCTGCTGGGTTGACTTCAGAAGGAACCCATCTCCAATGTTCGCATCTTGTTCGTTCTTGAATCTCCCCGATTCTGTGAGCCACAAACTGTTTGTATTTTCTACCATCACCTCTTATCCATCCAAGAACGCATCGTGAATCGGTCCAAAAATAGGTCTGATCGATGGTTACTTCGAGTTCTTGTTTAATAGATTCTGCGATTCTACTTGCCATCGCAGCACCTTATAACTCCAATCTTGGGATCGATAGAGGTTTCAGCGGGGACACTCTCGTTCTTGCTGTGATGAAAGACACATCAATTTCGGTTACTCCAATTACACGGAGATACGATACAAATGCTTTCTCACTGCTGTCTGAGAATGTATGTATCTCAATTCTCCTAGCAGTTGGAATTTTCAAACTGTAACACTTCGGAATTCTCAAATCGGTAAGTTTTGGCAAGTTTCCTAACCACATCCTGTAAGTGTTTCTAAAACTTTCAGGAAGCTCCAAATATCTTGCATGAGTATTTTACTCTTTATGTTGAAGCATGCTATGAACCCTAAAGGATCAAATAAAGACATCACGGATCTCAAGACACCTCTCTATGTTGGCGGTTCTGCCCTCCATTTCTGACCTTGTAACAGTGAACGAACTAACGTCTGATCATTTACCAGTAATTTTCTCACTCAAAAACAGATTTAAACAAAAAATAGAGCAAGTCAAGTATGACTATAGCACAACAAATTGGAAGGATTTTAAAAACTATTTGAATAACCATACAACTATCACAGCTCAAATTGAAAAAACCGAAATCGAATCCGAAGTGATAAAATTAATTGATAATATAAAGAAAGCAAGGAGCACAACCACTAGGAAAATTACCGTGAGGGGCGACAGGGATATGATTCCAGATTACATAAGGGATCTCATTAAGATTAGAAACAAAGAGCGGAAAAAAATGCACGCTGAAGACATGCCAGTAAGGCGTGCAGTTTTCAAAGAAAATTACCAGAGATTAGGACATGATATCAAAAACCTAATTAAGGAACACAATGATCAAAAATGGAATCATAAACTGGCGAACCTGGACGTCCGGGATCAGTCTCTATGGAAATTTACGAAAAAAATAAGCAGAAAATTCGTACCCATACCAGCTATAGAGACTGCCCCCGGATGTTCGGTGGCTGATCCCAGGGAGAAAGCAAAATTGTTCGGGGAACATTTTAGCAATGTGCATAAAACTGAGCCAGACAGTAACGCAAATCATGAAAGAATCTCAGCCAGAGCGCTTGAAATTGTAAGTTCACCATCAACTATAATAAATAGAGATACTTTTATCAAAATAATGACAAACTATGACGAAGTTACAGAGGTCATAAAAAGCTTACCCAAAAACAAAGCCCCCGGCTTTGATAGCTTGGACGCTATACTTCTCAAGAATCTGCCACGAAAGTCACTGGTGCAATTAGTACATATAATTAATGCAGTAATTAAGTACCAGAGTTACCCAGACTGCCTAAAAAAAGCAGTCGTAATCCCTATCCGAAAAATGGGAAAAAGTAAAGTTCTACTCGAAAGCTATAGACCAATATCACTCCTGAGCGTTGTTGCCAAGGTGATAGACAAAATCCTTCTGAAACGTGTTGCAAGTATGGAGGAAAAGCTTAAACTCATCCCGCCTGAGCAATTCGGGTTTAGGGGTGGACACTCAACAACCTCCCAAGTGGCCCGAGTTGTCCACGGGGTGAGGGAAGCTTTCCACCGAAAGCAAAACACAGTTATGATCCTGTTGGATACGCAAAAAGCCTTTGATACCGTCTGGGTAGAAGGGCTAATCGTTAAAATGTTAGAGGCAGGCATGCCTTTATACCTGATCAAAATTCTCAATTCTTATTTAACTAACAGATCATTCATAACTAGGGTAAATAATGCAAGTTCGGCAGAGTATTCAATCGGAGCAGGTATCCCGCAAGGGTCCTCCCTGTCGCCGATTTTGTATTCTTTATATACGTACGATTTCCCGACCTTCGCTCGCACGAATGTGGCCATGTATGCGGATGACACCGCATTATATGCGCACTCGTTTGCGAGCGCAGTGGCTGCCAAACAGCTCCAAATTCATTTGGATCGGATGGTCGTGCCATATATGGAGAAAAATAAAATCAAGATCAATCCGAATAAAACCATGGTAATTAATTTCTCGAAGAAATTCACCAACGTGAAGATCTCCGAGAAATTAAGGGTGAAACACGACAAGGTCGACGAGAAGGACTCTGCGAGATATCTGGGAGTCGAACTGGACAAGCGTTTGACACTGCACAAGCATATAACTTTAGCACTTCAGAGGGGGTCGGCTGCAATTAAACGCACCTACCCCCTCATAGCAAGGAACTCTAAGCTTTCCCTGGAAAACAAAATGCTTATATACAAACAGTTAATCAGGCCAGCAGTGACTTACGCTTGCCCGGTGTTCTGTAGTCTCCCCAAATATCAATTTACGAGGTTGGAGAGGCTGCAGAACAAAGTACTTCGTGTCATCACGAACAGTAATAGATACATCCGGTTGAATGATCTGCATGAACTTGCCGACATTGAAACGATTACGGAATATATCCTGAAAATATCAAACAAATTCTTTAACTGGCACATACGCCACAGTGAATTAACAAAACACATCACGGACATCAGAGTATTCGATGAACACCGAAAACACGGTGTTATACATCGCAATACAGACATATTCAACCAAGAAAGAAACCAGCCCTAATAATGTCAAATAGGAGCTCCCTAAGTTACTAATTTAGCGGAAAATTAAAGTTTCCCAAACTGTCAATGCATAAAATACTTGGGGTACTAGATCTTAACCACTAACAAGTATAAAACTACAAACTCCCAAAGGAAGCAAAATCTTTGAGGTTTTAAAAAAAAAACATTGAAACGTAAAACACACGGTATATCAAGTGTTTAACTCCGACATAAATGTAAATTCTCATTTCGGTCAGAATCCTCCAAAAGAATGCGAAATGCAAACTGTAAGTGACATAAATATTAACCTATACACGAAATAAACCAGATCATAAGAGCAGGCGCATAAACCCCATAACGGGCTAAAACTAACAAGATATTCCCCGGAATAATGAAACACGAGTAGCCACATTATCTTAAACCGGTTTTTTGTTTAAACCTTTTCCGGTAAATACACCCATAAATCTAAACAACCAAGCGAAACAAAAAAAATATGCAACGATCGTAATACCAACCCCTTAGATAATTCTCGCATTAACCAAGGTAGGAGGCGAGAGAAACCCCCCCCACCCTCAAAAATCCTACCCTACGATTTACCAGACCCTAGCCCAACACCAGGCAGGACATCCCCTTCGCCTACCACACAGGCATGGCAAGCAGGATGCCCTTACACCCTATCGAAAGGAAAATGTGTATATATAGTTATAAGTTGTAAATAGTAGACTAGGATATGTAATGACAAAAAGTGAATAAAAATCTTTTGAATTGAATTGGTTCTGCCCTCAGTTTTTCAGGATTGTTGAGGCGAAATGAACATTCCACCATAGTCCTAGTACACGGTGGAGGGGGTTCTCACCTATGTTTTTCGATGTAGCCAAGAGCATGTCCTTCTTAAAATATTCTTGCACTTTACTAGAATTGCTCATCCAGTTCACAACATCAAATCCTGCAATTTTTTGAATCTTACATACTTCTGAAATCATGTTGATGATTGGCATCTTCTTCTGTATCAGTCGGGTCAAGATAGTCATCTACATAAAACTTTTCCATAATTGCCTTTTGGATCTCGGGATTTTGCGAGAATTTCTCTGCGTTGTGATTATTCACAAATTGTGCGCAAACTGGCGAGCAGGTAGCTCCAAAAGTCATCACATTCATTTGATATGTGTCAGGATCGCGAGTGTAATCTAGATCTCTCCAAAGAAACCGTTGTGAGGAGCTATCTTGTTTTCGGATCCGAACCTGGTGAAACATTTCTCTCACATCTCCGCAGAATCCAAATCTCCTTTGTCGGAATTTCCATAAAATTACGACCAACGATTGTAAAAGATCAGGTCCAGACAACAACGCATCATTTAGACTGAGACCATTCGACTTGGCCGCAGCATCAAAAAGCAAACGGGTGTGAAGTTATCCACAACCACAAAATACACTGAGAAAAATGTAACTCGGATCTGTTTCTCGTTAAAATGACAATGTAGGGCTTATTTCAGTACACGATCGAATTCTGTAGGTTGATAAATGTAAGAAATTATATTTAGAATGCGTTGTCATCCCATGGGCGGGGGTGTAATCGGGGTGGAAATGTTGAAAAAATTAAATATACATTCAAACGGCACTGTAGAGTCTTTTAGTTTGCAGAATCAAATTCAGGAGATTGAAATATCTAGCACCTGATATATGAAATCATTTGTCGCCCCGTCGGAGGGTGAGTTTTGGGGGGAAAGTAAAAAAAATTCAGTTTAAACAGCAGTGTAGAGTTTTCTTGTATGCAAAATCAAATTCAGGAGGTCAAAATACATAGCACCTGATATATGAAATCATTTGTCGCCCCGTCGGAGGGTGAGTTTTGGGGGTGGAAATGTTGAAAAAAATCAATATTCAGTTTAATCGGCAATGCAGAGTCTTCTCGTATGCAGAATCAAATTCCGGAGGTCAAAATACATATCACCTGATATATGAAATCATTTGCCGCCCCGTCGAAGGGTGTGTATTGGGAGGTGGAAATGATAAATATACACATACACTACATCGACGTTATCATCACAAAGATCAACAGATGAAACAATATCCTATACCAAATACTAAATTCATAACATGAAATAACCTGCGAATACATCTATTTCGCCACCCTACGAGATCACGATCCTCCTAGAAATGCATTATATTCGCAACAGAAATTGGGAAATTCAAAACTGAAAATGTAATGATTCTGAAATGAAAGTAATGAGAACAATTTCTATAGTATCAATATAGATAATAGAAAATGTTACATGTTTATGTAGAAGTACGTAATTTTTGGGTTGACGTTGGTATTGGTAGAACAAAGCAGAAAAAACGGTAAAGGAGACGAATGGACGAGATTTCGGTACAATGTTGCCGTACCTCTCGTGGTTCGAGGTCCGGATTAAATCTGTCACGAATTTTGACGAATGAAAGCTTTTATATTAGACACTTACCTGTTGTGTTTGATTATACATACATAGTTGAAAATGGGCAAATGCCACGGATGTGAAAATAGCCACGGGTGTGAAAGCAGCCGCGGTTTTCTCAGGTAAACTATTCAATTTGGCAACAGCTGTTGTGTCGTATACACACGTGAATCGAAGGTTCAAATTTCAGATTCACTGCATCTTATTCTCAAATTAGGTAGGTATTATCGGGGAGGAAAGCATGTGTTAATATGCTCGCATTCTAGATATATAACCTTCCATTGCTCTAGATAGGAAACAAATTGTAAAATACTAATAGAGTGAGGTGAAACAACAAATTGAGAAAGGTTCTGAATCATCACGTCTAAATCAATGGTATTTGAGAGTTCCATAGAGTTTTTTGGTTTTTCAAAATTCCAAAATTATATGCATACTTTACTAAATTTTGTAATATTCTGTTTGTTCACTCTGTAAATTAACGAAACAAGGTAGGTATTTATTGTTGGATAAGAGATGTCAATATGTTAATTTAACATTACATTGCCCATGTTTTTCTAGTGTATGGAAACGATTGCAATCGAAACACCGCCGTTTGAACTAAATATTGTTTTTTTTCCACATTTCAACCCCTGACGAGCCGACAAATGATTTCATATATCAGGTGGTATGTATTTCGACTTCCTGAATTCGATTTTGCTTACTAGAAAACTCTACACCGTCGTTTAAACTAAATATTATTTTTTTTCAATATTTTCACCCCCAAAACTCACCCTCCGACGGGGCGACAAATGATTTTATATATCATGTGCTATGTATTTCAACCCTCTGAATTCGATTCTGCATATTAGGAAACTCTACACTGCCGTTAAAACTGAATTCTGATTTTTTTCAACATTTCCACCCCCAAAACTCACCCTCCGACGGGGCGACAAATGATTTCATATATCAGGTGCTATATATTTTGACATCCGGAATTTGATTCTGCATACTAGAGAACTCTACACTGCTGTTTAAATTGAATTTTGATTTTTTACAACATTTCCACCACCAAAACTCACCCTACGACGGGGCGACAAATGATTTCATATATCAGGGCTATGTATTTTCCGGAATTTGATTCTTCATACTAGAAAACTCTACACTGCCGTTTAAACTGAATTCTGATTATTTTCAACATTTCCACCCCCAAAACTCACCCTCCGACGGGGCGACAAATGATTTCATATATCAGGTGCTATATATTTTGACCTCCGGAATTTGCTTCTGCATACAAGAAAACTCTACACCGTCGTTTGAACTGAATATTGATTTTTTTCAATATTTTCACCTCCAAAACTAACCCTTCGACGGGGCGACAAATGATTTCATATATCAGGTGCTATATATTTTGACCTCCGGAATTTGATTCTGCATACTAGAGAACTCTACACTTCTGTTTAAATTGAATTTTGATTTTTTACATTTCTACCCCCAAAACTCACCTTCCGACAGGGCGACAAATGATTTCATATATCAGGTGCTATGTACTCTACAGTGCCGTTTGAATGTATATTTAATTTTTTTAACATTTCCACCCCGATTACACCCCCGCCCCCGGGATGACAACGCATTCTAAATATTATTTCTTACATTTATCAACCTACAGAATTCGATCGTGTACTGAAATAAGCCCTACATTGTCATTTTAACGAGAAACAGATCCGAGTTACATTTTTCTCAGTGTATTTTGTGGTTGTGGATAACTTCACACCCGTAAAAAGCAACCAGATTTTATTTGGTTTATTTGGGTTTTTAACTGCAAAATGCGGAAGGTACCAGGTTCGAGTTCCTTCTACTTCCGCTTCTTCTCCGTTTTGTCACATAGCCCTTTTCTAGATAAGACATGATTTTCAGGCGATACTCCTTTCTCAATTCGTCATCTTTTCGGCACTTCTTCTCGGTACATTTCAATCTCTGTAACGCTTGGTATTTGATTTCTGGTAGGTGTATGTTTTCCTGGCTCCAAAGAAGACCAATTTCGTAGCAACCTTCTACTCTTTTGATTGTATTTTTCATTAACTTCATAGCCCTCAAATTATCTGAGCTCATTCGCTTGGGGGTCAATAAAACTCCAAAAGATTCTGTTGTGAATTGTCCTCTCATTAGATTCTGTAAATCATCGTCTTGGTTACTTTTCTCACATACATGTAACACGTGACATTTTCTGTTATCTTTTTCATCCTGCCCCAAACTAGGTCCATGTATCGACCATCCTAATAAACATCTAGTTGCCATCAAAGAATTTTCTGGTCCACATCGTATTTGTCGTGGCGTTATCAAATGAATGTTGTCCTGTCCAATTATCACGACAGCTCTCTGATTTTCATAATTGAGGATGGGAATTCCTCTTAGATGCGAATATTTTTCAATATCTGAAGTTTTCACCGTTTGTGACGGTAGTGACAGGTTGTATATTGTCCGAACTCCCCTCAGAAAATAAACTTTACTTTCTTCATCCACCTTGGAAATTTTCATGTCGAATCTGAGAGAGTTTACTTGTGAAGTGATTTCGTCATTCGTCCACTGCAAACACTGCTCTGGAGATCCAACAAAACCTAGATGTTCAGCGATTTCTGCATCTAATAACGTGATTGTCGATGCTTCATCACAAAGTGCATAAATTGTTGTGGATGCTTTTGGACCATGGAGTTTTATGGAAATCATCCGCAATAATGTTTTTCTATCGCTGGTTATTGCACAAAGCATTTCAACATGGGGTTCTGAGTTACTGGCATTCATGACATCTTCGCTTGCAACAATGCTGGATTGTGCGTTTTCTTTGTGGAGCAGAGGGTGGTGGAACAATTTGCATCCCATTATTCCACGTTCTTTCGATTTCTGCATTTAAATTTATTGTGATTTCGTTTTAGGCATGAAAAGCAAAGTTTTTTCTCAATTACTGTTTTCCACCTGGTATCAATGTCGTCTGCTTTCATCCGTGGAGTTCAAACTGAATTTGTCTCCGTTTATTTTTTAGCTCTTGTCTTTTCTTCTCATTTTACAGAATGAGTTTCTTTCTTTGCAAATCAACAGAACTACGTTTTGATTCCGATAGTTCTTTGGATTTAATTGATTTGCTCTTTTTACCACCTGAAGAGGTTTTCTTTGATGGAGATTGACCTTGAATGGGCACAATGTCGTGCGTAGATCCAGCTAATGTTGTGTTTCTGTCTGCCCTGGAAGTCCTGATACCGTTTCCAAAGTTGTCGGGCCACACCAAGTCTGCTGATAGAGATCTATTCATTCCTGCTAAATTCCGTGTTGGTCTATTCGTCTCCATACTAAGAATCACGTCGGGGTCATCAAATGTTCAGTTCTGTGCTGAACAGTCGTAAATTTCAATGAAACTTTTCTCTTTACGTCAAAAATTATATTTCCAACTTGACTTATCTTTGATATTAACATTCACCAACAAAATACAAATACAGGGTCATTAATCAATAAACATAATATATTATACGAGTATAAAGATCCGACAAGTATAACATATTACAGATATCTAAAATTTTTATGAGAAAGGAAGGATACCATATATAATTTTCATTTACTTTCAATTCAAACTAATTATGAATAATATTAAAATTAAATGTACAATTGGTAGCATTATGCAAATTTAACGCCGATCGGCTCTCCTTAGATGTGTCATGAAAGAAAGCTTGTTTAATTTTGGCTAAATAATCGACAGGTGAGGATGCTGCTTCGCGAGAAACTGATGTAGATGAGGGAGCTAAATTTTGGAGTGTTTGAACGTTGTTACAAGCTTTTATTTAACTTGCTTCGTTCGTAAGTCATTCGTTCTGTCATTCTTTCCGGTTCAAAATTTGTAATCCATTTTTGGAGCACCTGCAGACATCCGATTGAACTGAAATTTGGCAGGTGTTCATAATTCCGGTGACAATGCATTATGAAATTTAGAGAAAGAAAAACAAAATGGTGGCTCCAAGATGGCGGACGAGTTTTGTGATTATGGTACGAGTCGATTGAAAATTGCTATGTGAGGGTTTTCGGGGTAGGATATTGTGAATTTTTTGTCAAATTCAAAAATTCAAGATGGCGGCTCCAAGATGACGGACAAGTTTTGTGATTATGGTCCGATTCGATTCAAAATTGGTTGTCGGGGTTTTTGGGGTCGGAGATTATGAATTTTTTGTCAAAATTTTTGAAATTCGAAATGGCGGCTCATGGAATTTTTTATGGTCCGATTCTATTCAAAATTTGTATGTGGGGGTTTTCGGAGTCGGAGATTATGAATTTTTGTCAACATTTTTGAAATTGAAATGGCGGCTCATGGAATTTTCGTTAGAGAAAAAAAATAAATGGCGCTCCAAGGTGGTGGACAGATTTAGGTTTATGGTCCGATTCGATTCAAAATACACAAATTAAAGATGGCGGACGAGTTTTGTAATTAAGGCCCGATTCACTTTAAAATTGGTATGTCGGGGTTTTTGGGGTTGGAGATTATGAATTTAGTCGAAGATTATTGATTTTCAGCTATAATTCATAAATTAAGATGGCAACTCCAAGATGGTGGATGAGTTAATCTTTAGATGGTCTCCTCATTGAAGGACTAGATAGCTCAGAACTTACAGGAAAAAAGGCCTCATAATAAAGATGCTTTAACAAAAATGCATAGATTAAGGCGTACTTAAGTACTAAAAAGCACAAAATAAAATATTAAATAAAAAAAAAGTTAAAAATAATTGCTTTGGATGTGTGACGTAGGTTATTCCGTGAGTTATAGATTCAAAAGCTTGTCGCTTTAGTATTGTCATTTTTAACGAAAAATTTATGGCGGAAATAGTTTTTTTTTTCAATTGTTTTTCGTGATCAATCTATGTAATAAAAGTGTTTTTTTACTGATTTTCTACATCATGTCCCAACCTAATTATTTAAGTTGATCTGGTCATTAAGCAAATATTGCGACATTTTGCATTTATTAATTTCTAAACTTTCTAGAAGGTCGAGTTTATAACATGTCTTTTCTGTGTGTAATATTTCAAAATCGTTAAAAAACAATGTTTTTCAGTCAAGAGGTGAGTAGCAAAAGTTGAATTTGGTTTTCCATTGACAAAGAGTTCGTATGTTTTAAAAAACGATTATCAGAACATAGGAACTGTTTCGTCAATGGAAAAACAACTTTTGCTACTGACCTCTTGACTGAAAAACATTGTTTTGTTAACGATTTCGAAATATTACATACTGAAAATAAAGGTTATAAACTCGACCTTCTAGAAAGTTTAGAAATTAATAAATGCAAAAAGTCGGAATATTTGCTTAATGACCAGATCAACTTGAATAATTCTCCTTTGCTGAATTTGTTTTACTGAAGATTAAACAGGTCATGTATATAATATACGTTCTACTTAGCCTCATTTCTTATAAATACTTGATGGATAATCCTTAATATCTTTTATATTCCTAATTAGATTCATATATACCTGCTTCTACCTGTCTTGACTATTCAACGTGATACATCGTGATTGATGAGTTAGTATTATCGCCACTTGAAAATCATTTAGTGAAGTGAGTGTCTTTTGTTTACTTTGTTTTCAGAAGTTTTCTCAGTTGATTTATTTCCTATAGCAGGTTTACTAATCAAATTGTTCAATGACCAAAACATAATTATTGTGCAAGTTTTGCAAAACGAAATTGTGAATGATAATTCAAGAATTCCATATTTTCAGCAGTGCCTCCTATTTCTTCGTAATTTTTTTCTCCAGTCGGAAACCTCAAAAAACCATTTTCTGTACCCTAGTTTAATAAAAAAAATATGTCGGAAATTTACCAAACAATTATTCTGTCAGTGCCTTTTTGAAAGTGGATAAAATCTTTTATGGACACCGCTTGATAGTGTGTCGCTGAGTCATATGCCTCAAGTTTACTTCCCAATTGGCTGCTCAAAATTTAACTGTCTTTTCCGATCCAAAGCTCCGCAGTATGTGTGACACTGTTCTTGCCGCAGTCTGTAGGTTATGTCCCATTTTGTTGATGTGCTCTTTTACTAGCGCAGGTCCAGTCATGAGCCCTGTGATAATTTTTATTTGCCCCCTGTTTAAAGTTAACAAGTCTGCTGTTCTTCTGTAACACAGTTCTTTGTTGTATTATTTTGCGTGTCTATTTTCTGAGATACTATCCCTATGGTCTCTGTGTACCAGATCTTTGTAGGATGTTTTTGAGTTCCTTGTTATTCCATTCGATTCTGTCTGGTACAGATACTTTTTATGATTTATCAAACCATAATCGTTTCGGAATGTGATCTGATCTCATGTCTAGCTCGTCCCTGGTCACAATTCTCGGGATGAACGTGTGACCTATCCCAACATTATTTAGTCTGAAAAACCCGTGCTTCACATTGTATCATTAAGTGGGAGGTAACCCTGACAGTGTCGCCATGGCTTCAGTGAGCGTTGATTTCATTGTATCTTTAATACCACTGATACCTATACAGGCAAGTCTTTATAACTTGCCTACTTTTGTGATAGCTCTTCTTTGTTGTGTCTTTGTTACCAAGGAAGCGTATATTATGGTCTTATCGTATCCACGCGTGAGTGCGCACATTTATTTAGCGTCTTATTCTCAAACTATGTAGGTAGTAGGTATTATCAAGGGGAAACAAATGATCGCGCAATAGAAAAATCGTAATATGATGCAGTGGCATATGATATAGAATACATTATATCCTCAAATTAGGCGATAATTCGTATTTTGAAAAGCATTTTGGGTGGGAAGAGAATTACAACTATATTTTAGTTTCTGAAGATAGAATTGTTCGTAGGAAAAAAGTTTTCGAATAAAAATAATATTTATATTTTCAAACAGAGCGATGTCTCATACTTATAATCGTTTGAAGGGCGCAGGAAAGAAGTTGGGAATAAAAAAAATCCAAACAGAGCGATTTTAGTTCCCGAAGACAAAGCTGTTTATAGAGGCATAGGAAAAAAGTTGGACTTTTGCGGGACACTTCTTTTGAGCGTCGACTTGATTAAATATTGAATTAAATAGCGCAAAATAATGTTTTTGTTCTCGTGGCATTTACCTACAACTCACTACCTTGAATTGTGCTTATGCTAATAAAATTGTCGTATTACATAACCTAGCTATGTAATACCTCTCCTCATACTTTATTCATATGACATTACTTGTACCGAAGTAATGTGGAAATATTTAAGACTGTTAAAAATAAGTCTTCATTGTCTGTTTTCAAGAGAAAAAACGTTATTCAACTATTTGATGGTGTATGTATGTATCACCGCAAGATATTGAGAGCTTAAGGCCACTGGAGAATCAACCTGCCTGTAGATAAACGATATTGACTAATTAAAATACGTGTAACGAAAACGGCTTTGATATTTTTAAGATTATTATAGGAAAAGTAAATTACAACTTTCCAAAAGGACGCCGATTCCTATAAATTAATAATTAGATAACGAATAGAAGCTGATAGTCTTTCGTAGGGTTTGGTAATGATCTACCTCTCTAAATGTAAACATAGTAAATGAATGTTTTCGTGAATTATTCCAAGAAATAGTAGGAACAATAATAAATTGTGCGATAAAAATAATATTGAGCCAACAACCTTGTCGCAATGACAATACAATTAAAGTAAATTTTGTCCGCGTCAATTTCTGATGCGATATCCTTAGGAAGTTTCATGAAAATAGGCGATAATCTATCAGTCGGGGCAGTCGATTCATGCAGTCTTCAAGATGTAAAGAGTTGCTTTAAATCAGTGAACAATCGAAGCAGTGCGTTCAAATCGGTTCAAAATGTAAATGTCAACTATGAATTAGATGATCAAAGTAGGTCATTCAATTGTTAAAGTCAGTATCAATAAAAGTTAGTTTCAAATCATCTTATAATGAAGTCAGTTCTTAAAAATGAACACGTCGAGTTCTTGAAGAGGAGGTATAATACTAACGGATACAGAATGCAAAAACCAACAGGCAATCATTCGAATAACAAGTAAGAGTATTATGTCATTATTAATGACTATGAAAATGTGTTGTAACTATAATAATGGTTTATTGGCAATTCACATGTTTCAGCGGCTTATAATCTTTTATATTGAATTAGAAGTTGAAAAATCAATGCATTAGTGGAAAGTTAAGTTAGCATTGTGAGTTGAACAACCCTTCAATCAACATACCGTAAGTAAAAGGTATGAGGAAATATGTAGGTCAGTCGTTCAGATGAGAGTGAGTAAGAAACTGTTGATCGTGAGATTATAATTTTGTTTGGTGGTTCTTTTGGGCATTACAGCGAGACCTTTTCCAAGGTGCCCTGATTTTAGTAAGTTCAAGCCGTTCCGCTCATTAGGTAATCCAGTATGTTATAGATTTGCTTTGTTTTATTTGCTGCTTAGCAGACAGGTTGAGCTGAGGAATCAGGTAGCCGTTGTGAACGATAGAAAATAAAGTTTTGTTGTTCTTTGATCTGAGGCAGTTGATGTCCAGGCAAGCAACCAGTCAAAGATCAAGTAAAGTCTGACCTTCTGACACCTAGAATTGAACGTATTATATCGACTCCTGGGACGTAATTTCTTCACTGAAGCTGTTCGGAGCAAGTAGTCTTCCCACGTGAAACAGAAGGTGGTGCCTGAGACAACTGGAAAACAGTAATTGATTCTAGTGGGAAAAAGACCCTTACAAATTTGGCGCCCTAGCAGGGACCGTTTATAGTGTACCGAGTCCGCTGATATTAGAAAATAGGTCGAAACCCGCCTCCTAGTTGAGTCGAATGTTCCGTAAAGTAGAAAACTCCGACCCAAAAGAGCTCGCCAAGTGGCACCTACTTTAATGGGTTTTTGGGGGGCGTAGAAGCCGTCCGTTTAACAATTATGTCAACCTTTCATGAGACACAAGGAAAAATATAAAGTCTGTTAGGAAATATTTATTATTGATTAATTTTACTCATCCTGTATAAGAAAAAGCAGTTGTCAAAAAAAAGTTATACAATTCAACACACGTCAAAATCTCTTCATATATAAAAAGTACTTTCCATCGAAATAATTAACATTTGTGGCGACCGTGACAGGACATATCGACGATGGAAAATTGTAAGAGAGAAAGAGAGCAGCTACGAAGACTTTTCATGAAAAGCAGTAAAGATTTGGATATAGCACTTATAGCAGAGACAGTAAGCAACGAACAAGTACTAGCACGCTTGAGACAATTGGAAGACAAGAGTGAAAAGATATTCACACTGGATGAACTATTCAGAGAGAATTTGTTTTCATCTAGTCCAAGTGAAGAAGAGCTCACACAGGAATTTGACCAAATTGAATTCTACAGAGAAGAAATTATAAATTTCAGGTCAAAATGCGAAGTTGTTATGAAAGAGAAGTCGGTGCATGATGATCAGAAGAGTTCTACATATCATACGGATGGAGACAACAGAAGAAAATTTCGACTTCCTCGACTGGAATTGAAGAAATCCGACGGTAATAATAGATACAGAAGACAAGTTCCAGTATTTATTACAAGCAACTGAACCAGGTACAGTGGCCAGAGATTTAGTCGAGAGCTTTCCTCCTTCTGGATCAAACTACGGTAAAGCAATTGATCAGTTGAAAGCACGTTTTGCCAGGGATGAATTTCTGATAGAGGTTTATGTCAGGGAGTTATTAGATCTTGTCCTCAAGCAAGCAACGAAAACCAAAACAGGTATGACTTTGGCCAGTTTATATAAGTTAGAAACTCAATTGAGAGCACTAGAAACTCTTGGGGTAACTAGTGATTAATATGCTGCAATGCTCTTTCCTTTAGTTGAGTCAGCATTACCAGAGGAACTTTTAAAAGTTTGGGAGAGGTACCGTAGCATGAATCCCGTTAGTCTCCATGGGAAATTTGAAGAGGGTGAAGAAAATAAAGGTAATTTCAATAAAACTAATATTCTGTCAATGTTACTAGATTTTTTGAGAAGAGAAGTAGAGTCAGAAGAAAGGATCAATCTTGCTCAAACCAGTTTTGGCATAGGGAAGGAGTCTACAAAGAAAACTACCGATCGAAAGAAAGAGCAAGAGCACGGTGGATTAGAATTATATACAGCTTCCGCACTTTATTCAGCGAATATGAAGAGTCAACAAGAAAGAGGTAAGAATGTTCCTATATGTTTATTCTGTGACAAATCACATGCAAGTCAGGAGTGTTTCAAAGCGCAAAAGTTAACACTCGAAGAAAGAAAAGCCAAAGTTATGAGTAAGAGGGCTTGTTTCACATGTTTAAAGAGAAATCAACAAGTCGTAACTGTAAGGCTTTCATCAGATGTTTGATTTGTACAAAGAGACATTACCCAATTATGTGCTCTGATTTGTGTGTGAGCAAAACTAATGACTCTAATACTAAAGGTTGAGAACGTTCTAACAAATAATCTCCGAACTGACACATTATTACAAACAGTACTCTTAAGACTTGTGAACAATGGCAGAGAAAAGGTTGTACGCGCTTTACTAGATTCGGCGTCACAGAGATAGTACATATTATCAAAATGTGTGACAGATCTGGGATATGTCAAAAGTGGCGTAGAAAATATTATACAGGGCGTGTTTGGAGGTTTACAAACACCTCCCAAAATCCATGGAATTTTCGATATAGTTGTTCAAAACCTTGATAGAAATTTGTAATTACATTCCTCGTTTAGAAGATTCGTTATATATTAATCACTTGAAACGAAAGTACATAATTCTAAACGAGGTCATTGTCAAAAATGCTCCACGAGATATCGAGTTATTGTTGGGTGCTGACATTTTTGGCAAACTCATCACAGGGAATCTTGAAAATTTAGACGATCATCTTTTTGCGATCGAAACACATTTTGGGTGGACTGTGATGGGACAACAAACAAATTTTAAAAACGAAATGGTATTTTCGGGTGTCACCAATTGTTCCTTAACAGATTTGTGGACTTTGGATGTTCTAGGGATAAAAGATACAGCCGACGTGAAAACCAAGAATGATCTAGAAGAGGATACCATAAAATATTTCAATGAAACAATTTCAATCAACGTGAATGCCAGATATGAAGTTCATCTTCCATGGATTGCAGACCATTCAGAACTCTCGAGTAATGAGCATTTAGCGGAAATCCGACTACTTTCGACCACCAAGAAACTGTTACATCTCCAGAAACTTGAAGCATATGAACAGGTATTGACTGAATAGGAAAAATTGGGTATTATAGAGGAAATCAGAGAAGAAGAAGGTAATGGTAAGAAATCATTACATTACTCACCTCATCATGCTGTTTTCAAAGAGTCGAGAAATACTACAAAAATTCGTCCAGTTTTTGACGCCTCAGCAAAAGGCGAGAATGGAAATTATTTGAATAATTGTTTACAAACCGGACCAAATTTAATTGAGCTCATACCAATACTCTTACTGAAATTTAGATTAGGAATGATAGGGGTTACAGCTGACATTGAAAAGGCCTTCCTTCAAATCAGTATTTCTCCTCATGATAGGGATTTCTTGAGATTTTTTTGGTGGTCCAATCATACAGAAAACAGACGGAAAATATACCGACATTGCCGAGTAGTTTTTGGAGTCAAACCTAGCCCGTTTTTGCTAGCTGCTACAATAAATCATCATTTGTCACGTGCACCAGATAATCTAAAAGATACAGCTGAAAAATTGAAAGAATCATTTTATGTAGACAACTGTATCACTAGTTTCAATAACGAACAAGATTTACAGAAATTTGTTATAGAATCAAAAGAATTGATGTCATCAGGTAATTTCAATCTCAGAGATTGGGTATCCAATATAGATAATGAATTATGTGGTTTTGTTGAGAAAAATGAAATTTCTGTATTGGGGATGCTATGGAACAAAAGAGATGACATGATTTCTTGTGATTTGGGTGCATTTAGTAAGTTACAGAATATTCCGAAAACAATACGCGGCTTACTATCTGTTGCTCAACGGATTTTTGATCCCATAGGATTTACCAGCCCATTCACTTTGATTCCGAAAATTTTATTACAAGATACATGGCAGTTGAAAACTGGATGGGACAGTGAATTACCGGAGATATTGATAAAGCGATTTAACGCTTGGTTAAAACAGACTCAGTTCCTTTCTTTGTGTAAAGTTCCCAGATCACTCAGCTTTAGAAAACAATTAGATGTCGAGAATTCCACAATACATATTTTCTGTGACGCAAGCAAAGTTGCGTACGCATCTTGTGTTTTTATAAGAATGGAAATAGATGTAATCTTCTATGTACAAATGTTACAGGCAAAGTCGAGAATTGCACCGAAAATATCACGATTCCCAGATTAGAATTATTAGCTTGTGTTATTGGAGTTAGATTAGCCAAGCTGTCAAGAAAGTTCGGCTCAGTATTTTGAAATATTTTTATTGGACTGATTTCACGATAGCCTTGACATGGATCAAGACTGTGGTACGTGAAAACATTCGTTGATAATAGAGTGAAGGAAATACGTTCCGTAACAGATGCAGATCATTGGAATTATGTTCCGGGTAATATAAATCCTGCTGATGTGGCTTCTCGAGGTTGCAGTGGGGAATCTCTAGTAGAAAATAAATGGTGGGAAGGCCCGCGATGGTTAAGAACAGGTCATGACTGCTGGCCAAATTCAATATTCGAGTATGCAGAAAATGCAGTGGAGGAAGAAAGAAAAAAGGCAACATGTGGTACATGAAAATGCTTTCATAAGGAGGTTATGCTATTTTTCTAAATTTTACAAAATCATTAGAACCATTGTGTGGATTTGGAGATTTTATAATAATATTTCGAAGAAATTTCTATCGAAAAGAGAGGGACAGCTAACATATGACGAAATTAAATATGCCAAAAATTCTTGCCTGAAATTAATACAAAATGAAAGTTTCGAAAACAAGCCTATAATTAAGAATTTGGAACTTATTGAGGATGAAGGGATCTTGAGAATAAAAACACGCTTGATTCTCGGAGAAGACCCACATAATTTCAAATTCCCAATAATTCTTCCATCGGAACATGTTTTGGTTGAAAAATTGATATTTGACCAGCATGAAATCAATCAACATGCAGGAGTTCGAACACTTCTTTGTATTTTAAGAGAAACGTTTTGGATCTTGAGAGGAAGGCGAACTGTGAAGAAAATCATATCAAAATGTACAATTTGTAAGAGATTCACTAGTAAGCCCGTAGATACACCAATTGCACCACTCCCAAAAAACAGAATAAATCAAGCTGCAGCTTTCGAAATTTCTGGTGTTGATCTGGCAGGGCCCTTGTTCTTGAAAGGAGGTGAGAAGGTTTGGATCGTTTTATTCACATGTGCCTTATATAGGGCAATTCATCTAGAGCTAGTGAATTCCCTTTCAACAGACAGTTTTTTTCTTGCTTTGAGGAGATTTCTCGCGAGAAGAGGAAGAGTATCTACCATATATTCCGATAACGGAACGAACTTCCTTGGGGCTAATAATTTGTTGAATTGGATCAAATTGAAAAGTATTTTTCAGCAAAACAGATAAAATGGATCTTCAATCCTCCTACCGCCGCCTGGTGGGGAGGATGGTGGGAACGATTGGTTAGGATTATCAAAGAACTTTTGAGGAGGAATTTGGGAAGAGCTGTGGTCAAATTTGAAGAAATGATGACAATTCTTTGTGAGTGTGAGTCCATCATCAATAGTCAACCACTAACTTATATTTCTGAAAACGAAGATTTGATACCTTTAAGTCCCGCAATGTTTATACAAGACCTACCTTCTAACAAAACCCCTGATCTAGACAACATCGATAGAAACCATATAATATCACGTTTTCGGTATTTACAAAAGATCAGAGATGGCATCAGAACTCGATTCAGAAAGGAATACCTGGCAGAATTAGTACACTCTGGTCATAGAAAAACTGGCACTCTGAACGTTGGTGACATTGTTTATGTTGCTTCAGACAATGTGAAACGATTGAACTGGCCTCTAGGAAGAATAATAGAAGTAATACCTGGCAGAGACGGGATAGCTAGGATTGCCCGGGTGAAAGTTCGTAATGGTGAAATCCTTCGACCATTCCAAAGACTTTATCCATTAGAGATTTCTGGGAAAGAAAACAGCATAAGATTCAAGTATTCGAAGAAGTCAGAGATGAAGTCAGGAGAGACAGAAGGAGATGAAGAGAAGAAAAGAGGAAAAACTACTGGGAAGAAAGAAGATAATCTGAAGAATTTGAAGAAAGAAGAGAATAAATCTGTCGTCACAAGGCTGGGAAAAACCGTACATGTTCCCAAGCGATTCGGTTTTGGTTAATTATTAGTTAGAGTTCAATATTTTGCAATTTTGTTTCAAGTTTTTTAGAGTTCAAATTGCAAAAGGGGGAGAATGTTGGGAAATATTTATTATTGATTAAGTTTACTCATCCTGTATAAGAAAAAGCAGTTGTCAAAAAAAAGTTATACAATTCAACACACGTCAAAATCTCTTCATATATAAAAAGTACTTTCCATCGAAATAATTAACAAAGCCTGCGAAACAGAGACGAATGGGAGAAGCGTTTACGAACATATTTTGAACATGCTCAAAGGAAACGGCGCCCCAGCAGTGGAATCAGGAGCCGTCGTCAGCAATAATCCCATACCCTTTTCTCAACTGACTTCCGTACCGATGCTCAGCGATACAAACACTTGAATGGCTAACGGAGAGACCGTATCAGTAGTACTTGACGACTATCGAATTGATATTCAGATAGCCGATCATCATATCGTGGAATCATTTGGTTATTTATGTGGGCTATCTTCCGACATGGTGATAGGAATGGATATCCTCCGAAAAAGACAGTTCAGCCTAGAATTAGCGACCGGCCAAGTGTCGATAAATAGCCACCCGGTTCCGCTATAGCCCCCACTCACACCGTGCTTTCCCGTGGAAGCTTTAGAAGCTCGTCCGCCTCTTACTCTGACTGCCGAGAAGATCCTGGGACTATTTGGTATGAGTTCGGAGTTTAATTGCTGTCGAGCTGAGCTAGTCTTCACCAAGTCGCAGGACGCATCCAGCCAGCGCAGCCGACAGGAGCATAGCCGCCTAACCACTGGGCCAAAAAAAGAAATCTCACCAAGAGACCGTAGGTAAAAGTTATGAGGAAATGTGTAACAGAGCAAAAAACTGTTGGTCTTGATATTAGAATTTTGTTTGTTTGTTCTTTCGGGCATTACAGGGTGACCTTCACCCTGGTGTCCCGATAACAAAGTTCGAGCCGTTCCGCTTATAAACTGTTTCCCCTAGTAATCCTGCCGAAGTAAGCCAGGTATGCTATGAACTTGCTTTATTTCAATTGCTGCTTGGTGGACAGGTTAAGCTGAGGAGTCAGGAAGCCGTTGTAAACGTTAGAAATCAAAGTTGAATAAGTTTTAGCGTTCTTTCATTTGATCTCTGATTTAAGGCAGAAGCAACCAGTGAAAGTGAAGTAAAGTCTGCCCTTCTGGCTTCTGAAATTAAACGTGTTGTATCGATCCTTGTAACGTCATTTTTTTACTGAAGCTGCCTGGAGCGAGTAGCTTTCCCACGAGAATGTGACGCTAGAGAATCGGAAAACCGTAATTGGTCGTCAAATTGATTGTAGTGGGAAAAAGACCCTTACAATGCCCTAGGTTGTAACGAAAACTGCATGTTGTTACTGACTGGTTGACGCATGTTGTGACTGACTGGTTAACGCATGTTGTGACTGACTGGTTGACGTCAAGCCGTGCTTTCCAACATAACAATCGAGCATTTTCCAGCAGTCTACGAGAATTTTCTGGTGCTAATTAGTTCTATATAATGCAGCGTATGCGAGCAATGGGCAGTTTATCCAGAACAACCTAAGCGAGGGGATTCAACTACAGTGTCGCGCGCGTTATTTCAGAAGCGAATTCTGGTTGATTTATGTAATTGTCATAGTGCAATATTGTTTTTGTGAAGTGAGAATAAACAGCCAATAATTAGTTTTTCAGTATTTTAATAGCCACCAACCCTAGATTCCTGACAATATTTTATTTCTTATTTCAAACTCCGCGATCGGATGCTGCTTTTTATGTAGCAATTGATAAAATTTGATGAGTCTAAAACTAAAAATATACTCTCAATCAAAAAAAATACAATAATCGAATTTTAAAAAAATCAGTTTAGTGAATCGAATATCTGAAGGTAATCAATTCTGGAATTAAACATACCAATACGAGCTGAGACAAAAACAAGTAAGGTGGAAGCCAAAGAAGGTCCCATCTACACAAGGCTAGATCAAGGGTGTGGAGACCCTGGGACAACAAAGTAGTGGAGGCTCCTAATTATATTTCAAACAAGTTAAACAATGTTTTTTTTTCAAGTGTTTGAATAATGTATAACCATTCATTTTGACAATAATACGAAACGCGCTTTGGAATGTTTTAAACGAAAAATGAGTGGAAAAAGGGGGAGAACTGCTCTTCCGTTTGAGCCTCACTGAGATGTTGTGTTTTAAAGCCTATTTTTACAGGAAATCAAAGTTAAACATGTTTTTTTATGTTTAAGTTGAACAATTTTTTTCTTTCAAATGTTTGGATAATTTATGACCAATAATTTTGACAAGAATATAAAACGTGCTTTGGAATATTAAAAACGAAAAATGAGTGGAAAAAGTCTTCTACCGTCAGATTTTGTTTATATAATTTTGCATATGAATCGGTATTTGGGCTTCAGCCCCGGTTGCCACCCCCCCTAAATCCGGCACTGCATCTATAGATGAAAAGAAGAAAACAATAACAAAGGAGGGCATTTGACATGTTGATAACCAGTCTTTCATGATTGGAGTAAATCCTGATAAATTACAATCATTTAAACTTTTGGCCTAAAAAAAAAAGCTTTTAAAAAATTTTGTTTTCGAAAAGGTAGGAGGTTTTTGGGAGAAGTAAAAAAATCACTAGTAGGATGTCACAACCTGATAGTTTTTTTGTGTAAAGGCTCATAAAGCCAATATTCGAGAAGATGCACTGAAGAGTTATTTCCTGAATATTCAGTGTTTATCTAATAAAATGGATCAGTTACAATTGTACCTCAAAGAAAGAGTATTGTGATGTAATTTGTTTGACTGAACATTGGCCCAATCTAGGCTGCTTGAAAACTGTTTATCTAAATAATTTTACACTTATTAGCTTCTTTTGTAGACGAACCCTTCAACATGATGGTGTTTCCATCCATCCGGATATTTTTTTCATTGAATAGTAGGCAGAATTTTGTGATATTGAATATTAAATAAAATTGATAACAATACAAAATGAAATCGAAGAATTTTTAACAATGATATTGGCAAAATATAAAAACATAATATTGATTGATTTCAACATGGACATTGATAAGAAAAATGACATCTCAAATTCTTGGTTAATTATTGTTGAATCTTTCGGCTTGAAACCTAAAATAACTACCCCTACTTGGGCGAGTCCTACATCTTCTAGTTGTATAGATAATTTATGTCAAATTTAAATGATATCGGGTGCTATGGAAGCTCAGATCCTTGTATTTCCGATAATGGTGTCAAATTATCCATTAGATTTTGATAAACCTAAATGGAACAGAATAGTTAATCAGAGAGGACTGCATGCAATGAAACAATTTCTTGAACTAGTTGATTGATGGATATTATGATAACCATGTCCCTTCGATCATGATGGCAGATTTCTTGAATGACACATACAGTTCTCTTGTCTGTAAACATTTTCCATTGAGGGGATTGAAAATCTGTTATGAATTAGGTAAAACTATTACAAACAGTGATTTGGTTTAAATCACTGTTTGTAATAGTTTTACGGTGTTCTTGTAGGGTGTCCAGCTCTCAAGTAATTATAGCATAGATTCGATTTTTTAACGCCCACATATAGTGAAATTAAAAAAATAATAAATAGTCATTTATTATCGTGGATCAAACTTTAATAGATGTCCTTAAATTCCAACCAATCTTCGAATTTTCCAGTATATTTTGGTGAATGGATGTAAGGAAGTTTTATACCATGACTTGATGAATCATTCAAATGTACTGAATGTGAACAAGAATGGATCAATAGAATTTCATCATTTTTATCACCCTGATTGTGTAGCATATTTTCTACGCGTGATATGGCCTCAAAATATGAACTTTCAAATTGCTCCCTTTCCATCAATTTCTCATCAGGCTAACAATTAAATTATTTTCGACAATCGCTAACCTCTTACTCAAATTAGTAAGATCTAGTTGACTGACTTCGGGCTTGCCAAAAATTTATGAAAACTGTCAATCTCGACTTAACAGGCTTCTTTTAATCAATTGTTTGAGTTCAGCTATTTTCTATTGGAAATACCTAAAATATCGCATGCTCACCGGTTGTGTTCGTATTCTATTGTCGGTCAGCTGAACTATTGCATCACCTGCTGTGAGATGCTTCACTGAATTGTCTGGTACGCTTGATTTCTTCGCTGCTGCACTGTTTCGCCCTTATTGTTACAGCTCCTGGTTAACTTTTCGTCGTTTATTTCTACTGATTGCTCATCTGCTCGTAAGGACCATGTTTAGAACTGAGTCTGAATATAATAGTTTTATTATTGCAAAATAAACAATAGAAATAGATTAACGAAAAAACATGTAACACATCTGTCAGTGTCTCTGTTATGAATAAAAAGGTCATCCTCTCTCTCCTCCTGCCAGACGTAGATACTACGTTGCCGGTTGTTTAACTTAATGCTGAAGTGGCGCAAACAAATACAAAATGTAATTGATAATGTGGAACTTGGTAAATACACCTCTTCAACATTGTGGGATCTGAGCAAAGCATTTGATTGTGTCAATCACAATCTCCTTTTTGGACAACTTGACTATGGTATCTTTGAATTTTATTCATTATTATCCCTCTCCAAGGAAGCAAGCAGTTCATGTAGATGGTGCTTTATCAAAAAATGTCTCAGGGCATCCTTCAGGTCTCTATTTTGAGACCAACACTATTTGTTATTTATATGCTTCCCAGCACAATTATTTGCTTTCAGACGATGTTAAATCAAAACTCTGATGTGGATGTACTATTAAGAACTAACAAAGAATTCAAAGGAAAAGCAGAAAAATGGTTTTTGCAAAACAAGTTAAAATTAAATAGAGACAAAACCCATAATACTATTTTATCAAATAACCGGTTAACTAGTCATAATCATGTTGAACTACTTTGCATAACTATTGATGATTCACTTAAATGGGAAACTCACATTGAACTTGAAACTATCCACCCCACTTTATTTACTTCGTTGGATGAAGAAAGTTCTGAGCCCCCACACTAATAACCTCCTATCAATCATTATTTCACACACCCTTAACATATGGAATACTCCTTTGGGGTAAGTCAACCCACGCTCTCAGAGCATTACATATGCAACAAAGATCACTCAGAGCTATAGCTGGAGTACCATTGCCAACCACTTTTCAAAAACTAGTATAATGCCATTGCCACGCATCTTCATCTGCCACACATCGCTCCAGATTCATAAGAATAAAAATGCTTATTATTCTCACTCAGACTTCCACAATTATCCTACCAGAAATGAACATAAATTAAGTTTATGCTAGAAATGGCGATGGGTAATTCACTGACACTCAAACAGTTGAGCATGAATGTATTCAAGAGGAGAAATATCTTCTAAAAAAATGCTTCTACAATTTATAAGATTTTATGAATTTACATATGTAGAATGATTTCAAACATTTTGTTTTTAGATATATTTTGTATTGTACTATCACCACTGATGTTACTGGTTTTATTTATACACTATTTTGTACTCATTTGTTTTTTTGACTAATTATAAATGTAATTTATCCATGATCAAATAAATCTATCTATGTATCCACCTATGGGTTATATATTTTTAAATTGCCATTCCCCACTGTAAAAGAAATGATATGGAGTCTGAATAGAATCGACTGAGTTCTACAAGATTTTATTCCTTTTTGAAGGTATATTTCCATAAAAATTGGCTAATCTTCTTCTTAGCATATGTTCATTTATTTTAGTCCAACGTTCCTAAGCCAATTTTCTCGAAATATACCTTATATTTACAAAATAATGGAGTTTGTACTCCTTGGGGATTTGGTTTGTAAATGAAAAATTTTATTATCTTCTTTCTAGCAGATGTTCATTTATTTTAGTATTTCTCGAAATATGATCAAAGAAAAAAAAATACATTAAAATTTTGAATATGGTAAAATGATTTAAACAAATCATTTTTAAAACGATATGTAACCTACAAATCAGTAGTAAGGAAATAATAAAAAACCTTTTTAAAGTAAAAAATAATTGCTTTGGATGTGTACGTAGGTTATTCCTTGAGTTACAGATTCAAAAGCTTGTCGCGCAATGTTTTCAGCTCGAATACAAAAGCGACAAGCTTTTGAATCTATAACTCACGGAATAACCTAGGTCACACAACCAAAGCAATTATTATTTACTTAGTAGCTCATTTGAATAAAATCTTGTCTTTAAAAAGGTCATTTATTATTTCATGTTGTGCTTTTTAGTAAGCACACCTTAATCTGAGCCTTTTTGTCAAGGCATCGTTATTATGAGGCCTTTTTCCTGTAAGTTCTAAGCTATCTAGTTATCCAAGGAGGAGGCCATCCAACGATGAATTCGTCCGCCATCTTGGAGCTGCATTTCTTCAATTTATGAATTTTGACAAAAAAAATCAATAATCTTCGACTAAATTCAAATCTCCCCCCAAAATTTTTGAATAGAAACGGTCCATAATACAAAACTGTCCGGGGCGACTATTTATGAATTTTGAAAAAATTATAATCTCGACTCCAAAAACCCCCACATACTAATTTCAAATAGAATCGGATCATATATACAAAACTTGTCCGCCGACTTAAATTTATGAATTTTGATAAAAAATTCATAATCTCCGACTCCCAAAATATCCACATACCAATTTTGAATAGAATCGGACCCTAATCACAGATCGTCCGCCATCTTGGAGCCGCCATTTTGTTTTGTTTTTTCTCTAACAAAAATTCCATAATGCCTTGTCACCGGAATTATGAACACCTGCCAAATTTCAAGGTAATCGGATGACGGGAAGTGGGTCAAATTTAACTTGTAAGATTTGATTACAAACCCACAGACATCGGGACAGCTGAAACTAAAAATTAACACTATTATGAAACAAGTTATATCACAGGAGTATCGGTAATATGATTTTTGTACCAAGGGTTGGGTAACTATCAAAGAAGGATTTTCCAAAATTCGATAAAATTACCCCCTGAATATTCGAATAATATTTAAAAGAAAAATGGCAGAAGTCATTTTTCTTTATGCTTGAAAAATTTTTTTTTTCATGTATGAATTTTTTACCCACGCCGGTAAAATCAGCGTCTATTATAAAACAGGTTTCATCTCAAACAGTATCGGTAACAGAAGAATGAAATGTTGAACAGGTACGTACTGAAGAAGAAATTTCTAAAATTTTAATCTCGTTGGGTTGAAACTACCCTCAGAATATTTGAATAAATGTAATCTATCAAATCACCAATTTTTCAATGTAATGTTTTCCTTGCAAAGTTGTGAATTGAAACTAGAAAATTTTTTGTATCAATACATAAAGTATACATTATCCCAATAAACATTATTCGTCATTTTGACCTTCGAATAGGTTGCTGCCGGAATTTAGTTAAGGTGAATTTTATGTCATATTTACATCAGATTCACCAGTAAAAAAAAATAATAATTTGCGAGTCGAAAATTGGGATTTGGGATATAATTTTGCCAAATCCGTCAAAGGTATAAATTAGTAAAATTGCCTTAATAATGTTCTTTCAGCCGATTCTTCAACTAAAATCAAACATAAGGAATAAAAAATTGGAGGTGGAAAGAAGAAATTTCAGATATTAAAATTCTATTTTCACTAGCCAATATGAATATTATTTTTTTCAATTAACTTACTTTGAAGAAGTGTGTAAACAAGGCGCCATTTATTGATTTTTATGAGTATTTCGCAAATTTCCAGCATCAAATCAAAAAATGGTATAAAAAAGAAGGATCATTGAAATGAAAGATGGCCGACCAGCTACATACTGGTAAAGAGCTCTCTGATAAAAAGTCAAATAAAATGTTTGAATGTTGCAAAACAAAAGTGGTCTCAGTAACAGTGT
Organism: Gonioctena quinquepunctata; assembly: GCA_018342105.1. Classification (NCBI taxonomy): domain Eukaryota; kingdom Metazoa; phylum Arthropoda; class Insecta; order Coleoptera; family Chrysomelidae; genus Gonioctena; species Gonioctena quinquepunctata. The sequence continues at coordinate 39,769 of JAFIRS010001995.1, forward strand.
GCATAAAATGCGGGAAAGCATTCCATAAAAGCTGTATAGAGAGGAACAACCATGAAATAATAGATGAAACAAGAATTATCTGTTGTGATGATAAACAACCCAAGAATGTGCAAGGATACCTGGCTATAGGACCCTCGGGTGGGAATGTAGTAGAAAGTACAATCTCTGATATTACAAGTGATAATAATACTGAAAAGCTACAAATGGAAATCGACCTACTAAAAAAATTAATATTTGAAAAGGATGAAAAGTATAAAATATTATGGGAGAATAAATTGCTACTGGATGAAAAAGTAAAGCATTTATCAGACACCAGCAAGAAGTTCTCAGACGATAAAAACAATAAACAGGCAAAAAAAGAGGATCCCAATAGAAACAAAACTGATAAAAACCCAATTCTCACAAAAACAAGGATGTCAGATATAGGTCAACAGCACAATGTAAATAAAACACATAAAAGAATTTATGACTCAGGCCTTAGGAATGACGACACCAATGGAAGGGAATCCCAATACATGGAATCTAATCAAAACATGGAATCTAATCAACACACTGCATATACTAACATTGCAGGTGAAAATGAACTTCTGAATGAATCATTAAGTTCTACATACAAAGACATCAAGGAACCACCCAAGGATGAGTTTACTCTCGTTAAAAATAAAAAGAAGGAACGAAAACTTGGAAAGACACGAAACAAAAACATTGGATCCGCTGAAGATAGTAATGAAGAGTTTACAGGAGAAAATCCTAAGGTATGGATATACCTATACAGGGTAAAGAGGAATGTAAATGATGCTCATATCCAGAAATTCATGGAGAATAAACTCAACATTAACACTAACCACAACATCTCAAATGAAACACAAGAAGCCACAACAGAAAACGTCATAGTGAAAGAACTAGAAACCGAGGGACGCCGCCTTAAATGTTTCATGATAGGAGCTGACTTCAGACACAAAGATACCCTGTATAATACGTCTTTCTGGCCTAAAGGAGTTGGATTCAAGCGGTTTGATTTTCAACGTTACAATGACTATAATAGAAATGGTGGAAATAATGATTTTTTAGCATAAATTACCCCAACATAGAATCAACTAACAGCCAAAACTTTGAGGCTCTTATAAATTTTATATTTTACTTAAACTTCCAAAGTATCAGGAATAAACACACCTTACTAGAAGTGGAACTAGGTCAGTATGAATATCCATTATTTATTTCAGCTACTGAGACATGGCTATTAAGCGATGAAATAAAAATGTTCCCACTCCATAATTATTATCTGGTAGATAGTTTTTGTCGGAAAGTATACAAAGGAGGGGGGAACTGCTATTTGGGCAAAACAGGGCATAGAAGCAACTCGTATCCCGCTAGATCATATGTGTATTGAAAAAGATTTTGAGGTATGTGGAGCTGTATTTAAAACACATAAAATAATTTCAGTATATAGATCACCTACAGGTAACTTCCATGTTTTCTTGAATAAGCTGGAGGCATTTCTAAATGAGATCTTCACAGTCAATTCACAAATATGGCTCACTGGAGACTTTAATGTAGATTTCAATTCTCAGTGTCAAGAAGCTAATAGTATTTTTGGTATCACTGAACAATTTGGACTTATGTCAATAGTCAATGAAGGTACCCGAATAACCTTACACTCAAACACAAGAATAGATAATATATTTACAAATGTGGAGGCAATCACTCAAGTGGCAGATACCACTATGTCAGATCATAGACAAATAATTGCATCAGCTTGTGAGTCACTCTGGAACCTCTCCCCAGTGAAAAATTCTGGAGCCCATAAAAGAATATTCTCTCAAAATAAACAAATCTTTATGACAAATTACTGCAAATGAGTGCGGGAGTCTGTTAAATGAAAAAATTATAGACATATTACTGAATAACTTCAATATGGCATTTCCCCTAACAATATGTAAGCACATAAACAAAGACAATATATCATGGGTCACAGATGAATTAAAAACTTCTAGTTCACAGTTGAGAGATTTGCATATTCTCCAAAAAAATCCCATTTGAATCATAAAACTCTAAAAAAATTTTAAAAACAAAAACAAATCAATTCAACCTAATATGCAAATCATTCATGATGATCAACTCGTAACATCCCCTAATAAAGTAGCCAATATAGTCAACGATTTTTTCATAGAAGCACCCAAAAAAATAAGTAATAGTATACCACCATCAAATATAATCGATAATTCTGAGGGAGGAGCCAAGAGTAACTTACAATCTATGGTTTTTCTACCTTTGACAGAAGACGAGATATTCGCATATTTGCAAACTCAAAAATAAACCCTCATCAGGACCGGAGATCCCATGCAATATTATCAAAGAATTTAGCTCTTTCATAATAGAACCAATCACTCATATTGTGAATTTTTCTTTCGAAACAGGCATTTTTCCAGATCAACTAAAAATTTCAAAAGTTATTCCAATTCATAAAAAAAAAGCCAGAACAGAGTTGGATAACTACAGACCAATATCCTTGACTCCGGTGTTTTCTAAAGTTTTTGAATATAGTTTGCTGGATAGGCTCAATCCTTTTATTGAAAAATTCAACCTAATACCTAGTGAACATGGGTTTAGGAAAACAAGATCAACAAATACTGCTTCCACAGAATCCATAACATGTATCATAAATGCACTTGATGAAAAGAAATATCCCATAGGAATATACTGTGACTTGAGCAAAGCCTTTGATTGTGTACCACACGATAGATTATTGGACAAACTTTGGTCACTTGGCATCAGAGGCACATTACATAACTGGTTAAAATCCTTTCTCACAGACAGAAAACAATATTCACTTATATCTCATAATGATGGAGGAATGATCAGTCAACACACCTCAAACACTGCACCTGTAGAAATAGGCGTACCTCAGGGAAGTGTTGTCGCTCCTACATTATTCTCTCTTTATGTGGCAGATATAGTATATTATTTAGCCGACTTCAAAATTGTTCTATATGCAGATGACTTATCAATTCTCGTATCAAAGGAATCACATGATTTGAACCAAACAGCTTGTGAGGATCTAATGACAAAAATTGCATATTGGTTTTCCAAAAATATGCTCTACATAAATACAACAAAAACGGAGTTTCTTATTTTTCATACAAAACAAAAACAAGTTGAAAGTATAACTATGAAGATTAATAACAATAACATCAATCAGAACAACAGCATTAAATTTCTAGGCATAACAATCAGTGATACCTTAGACTGGGAGAGTCACATAAAGACTATAATCAAGGTAGTAAATACCAAAATATTTCAAATACGGTGCATGTATAGAGTACTGACGATCGAAGTACTGAAAAACTTTTATTATGCAGAAATCCAATCAAAATTGACTTATGGTATAATACTATGGTGACAGTCTACAGCAGCAAAAGCACTCTTTATTGTCCAGAAAAAATGCATCAGAGCTCTGTTATGCAAAACTCAATCCGAACCAAGTAAACCTTTATTCAAAGAACTTCACGTGTCTTTACATATTGGAAGTGGCCTGTTACATCTATAAAAGAAAAAACAATCTGCTTCGTCGCAAAGACATACATAACTATTTCACTCGAAATCAAAATCTTCTAAATACCCCACAAAGTAGATTGAGTTTAACCCAGAACTGTCCTCTCAACATTGGAATCCGAATATTTAATAAAATTCCTAAGGAAATAAAAAATCAAGAGAACCACTTCAAATTCAGAAAATCTCTTTCAAACCTTTTAAGGTGTGGCTTATTCTATACTTTGGAAGAATATTTTAACATGTAGCATACAAACTAAATGTGAATTTTATGATTATATACTGTGTATTTTTATATTTATATGTGCTGTATTGTGCTATGTATTCAAATTTTTGACGTGTTTTTATACCAATGTGGTCTTTTTAATGAATAAATTTGATTTGATTTAAAAACCAAGCGAGCAAAGGCGCAGACATAAGCCAGATAAAGCAATACGAAGAATTCCTGGTAAAATGTATCATGACAATTAGTGGAGTAATATTAGATTTTAGCTTCAGAAAGTTAGAGGTTACTGTACATTAATGATGATGTTAGGAACAATATATAAAAAGTGACCAACCGTAAGGTGTGTGTTTAATTTACCATTTAACAAATAAGTTACAAAATTAAATTGTTTATTAAAAACATTGTTTTATTTTAATGGAAGATTTTCCATAAAAAAGGTATATAAAGTTTTTCTTTAAAATGAAAACTGTAAGCTGCTGATTTTTTTTCTAACGGACGAAAATGTGAGGCAGCGACACTGAAGTGCATCGCTTGAGGATCACGTAGCCACGACCGCGCTTCACTTAATTTGTTATAACTTTTGATCTAATTGATCAAATTAAGCTAACAAAAATTCAAGTGAAAGAAGAAAAATGCAGCTAACAAGAAGTTATGTCTTTAAATGTGAAAAAATTATGTATAGGAATAGTACGAATATGAAATTACGTCAAAGAAGAATTCTGTTTAAAATCAATTAAATATCTGCCTTTTTTTCAAGATAAACATCTGACATTTTCACAGATTACTCTCAAAATGACAAATAAAGAGTGAAATTCAAAAAAAAAATCTTAAAATTTGATTTCGAAAAATGCAGAGCTCAAAATTTTGAATAATTTCAAAAAATGACAAATTTTTATTTTTAGGATATGCTTCAAAGACCAAAAACTCCAGTTCAAAATATGATATTAAAACTTAAGTGGAGGCCACATTTTTCAAACAAAATTTGGCACAAAAATACTTCTCATCAATACCTTGGCTAATTTCGAAAATGGTCCAGTAGTTTCAAAATGGCGGCTGTTGAAAGATTGAAAAAAATCGCAATATTTCATTTCTATACCTAATATCGGCAAACTATAAGTCCTTTGATGGAGCTTCATTAGCTCCACAACTTTTACCTGAAAAGTTTTTCTCCGAGATGTACACATAAATACAAAATAGCTGTAAATTATCATTGATGAAATCTACCTTTATGACTGGCCACGCCATCGGTTTTTTTTAATCATATTCTTGTTCAGCGACGTCAAAATTCCTTCAGCATCAATTTGGGAAAAATTGCTTCGAAATTCCTTGAGACATTTCAAAATTGCCTAACAAAATTGTTTTTTATTGTTTAAACAATTAATAAACAATCAGCGCACAAATATAAAGTTATAACTTTTTTATGCAAGTCATTTCTAAGTAATATCAGAAGGTTTCACGAAAATCCATGGCTTCTTCCAGGATTCTGAAATAATGCATAATTTTAAGCTATTTTTACTCCACTAAATCAAGAATTAGAATATTCTCTAAACATAGTGAATGCATTTTCAAAATTATTCAGTTGTGTTTAGCTCCCTCCAAACGAAAAAAAAGGACATGTGAATACAGTAAATTATAAGGATGTTCTCAATATTTTGAGCATGAGTGAGGGAAGCAATAAAAAAACTCAAGAATAAAATGTCACCTGGGTTGGATTATATACCATCCTTCTTAGAGAAAGACTGTGGATCTGTTTTCTGACTGATTTTAAAACTAGGGGAACGAGGATTTAGCGGAGATCTTATTCGTTGAATCATAATCGACTTGTAGCATATATAAAGTAAAACACAATAAATGCTACTTCAGGTGTATCTCAAGGGTAAAATTTTTACCATCCATTAATGATCTAACTTCTCGAATAGACTGTATAAAGCTTCTTTTTACTAATGATATAAAAAAAATATATGTCCATTGAGAAAATTTACATATTCATATCTTTGATTAATTCATAAATAATTTCTAGTTTGATTTAATTATAACCTAACCTGTTGGAAATAAAGGATTATTATTATTAAAAAATTATTATTATTATGAGGGTTACATTGCAGGGATAGGGCGTACCAAGAAAGGATTTAACAAAATAAATTCGAACCCTGGGGCTTAAAACTAACCCTGAATATATAATTTTTTTAAATCTTTTATTTTTGTAATAAGATTAAATAATTTTTATGTTTTGAACGACAGGCGAACAAAACTACAGAAGATATATATCAAATAGTATAGCTAATAGGAGAATGAAATTTTGCAAGAATTTATTATTTAACCACGTTACATAAAATTATGTTTGTAGCATGTCAAAGTACAAAAATTAAAATTAACAATAGTTAAAATTACAAGTAATAAAATTAGTCATTACAAATAAAATGAATAGGACAGAACTACATATATATGTAACTACAAATGTTTAAAAGTTTTGACACAAATGTTTAAAAGTTTTGAAACAACACAACAACAATCACAACATGGATTGTATTAGACATGCCCCTTAAGCGGGTTCTATTGTTTTAAAATTTTTATTATAAATATTTGTGATATGATTTTAGGTGTAATTTAAAAAAATATAATAGTAAATGGTTCTTTACACATTTCTTGAATTGGCTAAAATTTAATTTTGGAATTTTTAAAATTCTGACATTAATAGAATTTTGCTCTGTGACGGACAATCTGAATTTAGGAGTTCTGAGTTCATTCGATGATCTTGTAGCATGGTTGTGGACATCAGCATTAGTTGAGTACAGAGTTATATTAGTAAAAATCTCCAGTAGAGTTTTATAGATATAGACACAAGGAATTGGTAAAATTCTGAATTTCTTGAATAGTGGCTGACAGTGGGCATGGAAGGTTGCACCATCTATGATCCTTAGCGCCTTTTTTTGGAGTCTGAATACTCTAATTGAGTGTGTTGAGTTTCCCCAGAGAATAGTACCATAGTTAAGGTGCGAGTGAAAGAGAGAATGGTAGGAAGTTATTAATATTGGAATGCTCAATACTTTTTTTAGTTGTCTCAATAGGAATAATTGGGTGGAAAGTTTTTTGCATAAATGATCAATGTGGGCACTCCATTTTAACCTGTCGTCTAGCACAATACCTAACAGGTTGACTAAGTTATTCGAGGTAAAATAGTTGTTAGCAGAGAAGAAATTTTTTTGGGTTTTTTCTTGATTTAATTTAAGATTATTTGAACTTAACCAAATATGAGCCTTGTTTTTGGCTTGCTCAGTAAGATTGTTGAGTGTGATAGGGTTGCAAGAGGGTAACATTCCTGGGGAGGTATGTAATAAGAAAGGGTTTTTCCAAAATTCCTAAGAGATAAAAATTACCTTCGGAATATTTGAAAAAATATATATATATTTGAAACTATTAATTTTTTCATCATGTAGTATTTTGTTTTCTTCCATAGTTTCAATTTGTAACCGAAGAAACCGGCCAATATACGGTAACTGAATGAAAGTAGATTACAAAGTGGACTATTGCGATAAAATTGTAATAGGTACGCCAGAAGTATTTAACAGAGTAACGGGCAGATTATTGAAAAATTATGGGACCCAATGCCATTCAAATTAGGTACAATATATTTGAGAATTTCAGCCCAGAATAAATGACATGGTGAAAACAATAATAAAATATTCATAAAATGTTTTTGAGCTTTTTTTCGTATTGAAAAGTTGCCTTTGTTTTATAAAGCTAGATCTGTGGCATAGGTACATAATTTCTATTCCTGATTGAGAACCTTTTTTCTTGAGGAATTTTGATAATGTCTCCTTTTCTACATTCTCTTTCCAAATAATAAATTCTACAGTGTTATGAAAATTAATTGTCTCATATTCCATGTGAATACTATAACCTCCTCAGAATGTTTAATAGGTATAGTGCAGAATAGTCACATAAAGAAAACTTTTGTTTCGGTCTGCAGCAGCACTGTGCACTTTTTCAACATGTAATTTTGAATGATCTTTATTACAGTTATTGCATTTAAACTAGCAGTTTTTTACATTAATTTTCTCTTTATATTTTTTTACATGTCTTTGTAAGTCGTAATAACGCTTATATGTTCGCTTGCACTCACTGCATCGATGAGTAATGTTCACGTTCATTGAATGCTAGAAAATACCAAACACACCTCCACACGCAGGAAATTGGCGTGCGCCTATAAATCACTTTCATTTCCACACCCAATATCGGCAAACTATAAGTTGTTTAATAGAGCTTCATTAGCTCCACAACTTTTACCCGAAAAAAAATTCTCCGAGATGTACACATAAACAAAAAATAGGTAGCTGTAAATTATCATTCAATGTCATATTCTGGTTCAACGACCTCAGAAACCCCTATAGCATCAAGTTGGGTAAAATTTTCACAACAAAATTGTTTTTCATTGTTTAAATAATTAATAAACATTAATATAAATAAGAAGGTATTGAGTTCTTGCGATAAGTGTTTTCGGTTTAATTTTAAGGTTAACAAAATAGTGAACACCTCTTAATTTGTCCAAAAGCTGAGAGGTTCTTTCACTCAGATAGGATTCGAACCAATTGAAGCTTCGTCCTCTGAAGCTTATGTAACAGTCAAAAGCTTTAGATATGTCGCAAAACACTTCCTTCAGACTAGAATATAGATTTTTCAGAAAGCGAAAGAGATTGCATCTCCCGTACTTTTGTTGGTTTGAAAGCTAAATTAAGTAATTGTATGTAATTTACAGCACCTCATAAAATCATTATCTGCTCCATCATAAGATTTTTATCATGAGCAAACAGGGACAGAAATACAGAAGTACCAACTAGTCTACTCGACAAGTTGAAAATGGTCTAAAATAGAGATACTGCTCTTAAAATTATGTGTGATAGCTCATTGGATCCGGAATAACGCCTAGAAAAATGTGCCAAAAGCGTGTATTAGCACATACAAAATTGCAAAAGTTATAAACAATTGAAGATGAAAAAAAAATGGCATTTCGTTTTTTGCCAATATTTCATAAACTATTAATATTTAAGAAATTTCAAAAAAAATATTCTGAAGAGGAAATTTCCAATGAAAAACTACTAGCTCCCGGAACTCTATCTCCATTATTTATTATTTTAATTCAACGCTGAAAATGGGTCTCCGAGCGACATTTTTAGGTTGCGCGCGCGGCGTCAAAAGCGAGTACGACACATTAATTAATTTATTTAAGGTATTCAATTTTTTTTTTTATTTGAAAAAATTATGGTGTATTCGAAATACTATAAATAATTTATTCCCGTTGGAAATTTCACTCAAAGTTAATTTTTCAACAAGTTAAACAATTGTTAACTAACAAAATATTCTCGAACTTCTGTCTTAATTGTAAATGAAAAAAAATGTTTAAATAATTGTCGTAAAAATGTTTCGCTTCGTAGAGCCTTTCTTATCTACATACTTAACAAGATCACGCCATAAAAGTTAAAAAAATATATATTTGTTTATTATTATTTTTTTTTAAAAAAAAAAAAAAAAATAATTTTTAAAAAAAAATTTTTTTTAAAATTTTTTTTTTAAAATGAAGTGATTTGCAAAAAAAAAAATTCCGGCATTTGTTGATAAATTTTTTATAAACAAATTGATTATTTAATTTTTTTTTTTTTTATAACTTCATTATATTACAAATATTATGATTTTTGAAAAAAAAAATTTCCTCAATAACAATTTTTATTTTTATTTTAATTTTAAATAATATAAAATTATTTTTAATTTAATTAAAAACATAATTTTTAAAAGTATAGAAAACAATTTTTTCCAGTTTTTTATTGAACTTTGGGAATTGAAATTGGGAAAAATTGGGAATTTTTTTTTTTATACTTTGTTAAATATGGTTGTTTTTATAAATTTTAGAAGTTCCAGAAAAAAAATTAACAAGTTAAAAATTGTTTATAAAAATTGGTTAAAAATGTTGATAAAATTTATAGAGGATGTAATTATATTTTAAAAAAATTTCCCAACTAATTGTCTAAACAATAGAAATATAAAAAAAACGATTAAAAACAATTAAAAATTGTTATTAGAAAATATTTTTTTTCAAAAATCATAATATTTGTAATTTAATGGAGTTGTGAAAAAAAAATTTCAAAAATATTTAAATAATCAATTTGTTTATAAAAAATTTATCAACAAATGGCGGGATTTTTTTTTGCAAATCAATTTATATCTTTTATTAATGAAAAAACGATAATATGATGATTAAGAAAAAAAAAATTTTTTAAAAACATTACTGGATTTTTTTAATTTTTTTCAAGTACAAAAATTATTATAAACAAAGTATAAACATTTTTTTAACTTTTATGGCGTGATCTTGTTAAGTATGTATATAAGAAAGGCTCTACGAAGCGGAAAATTTTCAAGACAATTATTTAAAAAAAAAAAACATTTACAATTAAGACAGAAGTTCGAGAAAATTTTGTTAGTTAACAATCGTTTAAGTTGTTGAAAAATCAACTTTAATTAAAATTTCCAACGGGAATAAATTAGTTATAGTGTTCCGAATACACCATAATTTTTTCAAATTAAAAAAATATATTTAATACCTTAAATAAATCAATGAATGTGTCGTACTCGCTTTTGACGCCGCGGGCGCAACCTAAAAATGTCGCTCGGAGACCCATTTTCAGCGTTAAATTAAAATTATAAATAATGGAGATAGAGTTCCGGGAGTAGTTTTTCATTGGAAATTTTCTCTTCTTTCAGAATATTTTTTTTGAAATTTCTTAAATATCAATAGTTTATGAAATATTGGCAAAAAACGAAATGCCATTTTTTTTCATCTTCAATTGTTTATAACTTTTGAAATTTTTTATGAGCTAATACACGCTTTTGGCACATTTTTCTAGGCGTTATTCCGGATCCAATAATCTATCACACATAATTTTAAGAGCAGTATCTCTATTTTAGACCATTTTCAACTTGTCGAGTAGACTAAACCATACAAAATAAATTGGTACGTTTATAATTAGAATTATTTCGGAACACCTCTCGAAAATTCTATATAACACTGGCATAAGTACATGGAATAGTTTGTTCTAAAATATGTTACATCGATCGATCAACCTTAAAATATTTCACAACTAATTGACATACAATCACAGAACGGACAGAGACACAAATCACAAAAACACCCTGTGTGGTCTGTAATTGCAGTTTACTGAATCATGACAAGAAACGACGTCGGCGCCATCTGAAACTCTAGATAACTCCCTTTATCAAGTGGGCTGGTGTCCCCCAGTTTGTCCCAATATTTTACAGGTATTTTAGACATCTTAAAATAAACACATCAAAGAAGAAGTTAAGTCAAGTGCAATATTTCGTCTGTCAGTTGCATTATTTATTTGATGGAGATTATAACAGCCAGAACAGTTTTGTAATATAGTCGCAGGTGAGTTTGCCAGACAGTTCACATGCAAGCCAAAATCATCGTTATACCAAACTGCTTCAGGTATATTATAATCCCCAGATATAATTAATTCCCAATCCTTATAGTTTTCAAATATATAATCAACATCATAAGTATGTTGCTCAAATATGTCTATATTTTTGACATGGAGGTATATAAACTTCACCTATTAATATTTTTTATAACAATAGTAACAAATATCTTTTTAACTATATTCCTTTCGACTTTTCTGGCATTGATCCCGGATTTCATAGCAATTAAAATACCTCCTCCACGTTTTTTGTTAGTATTTGGTTCATCTGAAAATGAAATGTTTCATGAATTGAAAAAAAATCCTGGGAACAAAACCATAAAAAGAGAATACAACGCCTGTAAAAAAGTACTGGAAAAATTAATTAAAGAAAGTAAAGTGAGTTATTACAAACGTAAAATAGAAGAAAAGACCAGCTCAAAGCAAATGTGGGAAGTAGTTAACGAATTAACAACACCCAAAAGATCTAGTGGAATAGCATCAATACAAACCGAGAACGGAAATGTTACCCATGATCCAAAAGAAATTTCTGAAGAATACAATTCTTTTTTCACCAACATAGGAAATAAATTAGCAAATAAAATTAAACAACATAGAAACTATAAAGAAATAAGGAATAAATCGGCCAACACACTATTCCTCTTTCCAAGTGACCCGAGCGAGGTAATGAGTACTATCTCACAATTAAAAAACAAAAAATCGCCGGGACCCGACGGTTACAAATCAGAGACGCTGAAAATAATTTCAAAATATATAGCTGAACCACTAACTTGCATAATTAATAAATCATTTTCAAGGGGGTACTTTCCTGCTGCATTCAAACTATCCACTGTCATACCTGTCTACAAAAATGGTGACAAAACCGAAGTCTCAAATCATAGACCAATCGCTCTTATCTCTAACCTAAGCAAGATCCTAGAAAAGATAATCAAAAGAAGACTCAATAGTTTTCTAAATAAAAACAAATTACTATCAGAAGCACAATATGGCTTTAGAGAAAGAAAGTCCACAGATGATGCAATAAAGGAACTCGCAGGAAAAATATATAAAGCCATAGATAATAAAAAACCGTCCATGGCAATTTTCCTAGATCTAACAAAGGCTTTTGATACTGTTGACCATACTATTCTCTTAAATAGCCTAGATGATCTAGGAGTACGAGGCACAGCACAGGACCTTTTCAAGTCATATCTAACCGGCAGAGAACAACAAACAAAAATCAACACCATAGTTAGTAGAAAGCGGATAATAGTATGCAGTGTACCCCAAGGAACGGTCTTGGGACCTCTACTTTTTAATGTTTATTTGAATAATCTATTCTCTGCAGACACACAAGGTAGCATAACCAGCTTCGCAGATGATACTGTTATATATTACGAAGATGACAACTGGAGTGACCTGAAAAATAAAGCTGAAAACGATCTTATCCAAATAAAAAAGTGGTTTGATAACAGGAAATTATCTATTAATGCCAAAAAAACGCTTTACCTACCCTTTTGTAGTCTGTCCGTGAATCTCCCAAGGTTCAAAAAAATTTCAATAGATGACTTTGAGATCTTACAACCAAAGAGCGTCAAATACTTGGGAATAATGATAGACAGTCACCTTAGATGGGACGTCCACGTGGATTATCTACTCAAAAAACTCCGAAGAGTACTTTTTAAGTACAAACAAGTGTCATCTATACTAAACAAAAAAAAATTCTTTACCATAGCTTAACCGAATCTCACTTGAACTACGGCATCATCGGATGGGGTGGTGTATACAAAACATGCTTGAAACCTTTAGAAATTATTCAAAGGAGATTTTTAAAAATAATGTTCAACAAAATAACCGCACCGACGAAGCACTATACAAACTGGCAAACGTTTTCGATCTAAGAGAACTATATTTCCTCAAACTAGCGACAACACAGTACTCACACTCAATAGAGCTGATCACTCACTCCCACAAATATGAGACACGAAAAAGGAACAAATTCATTCTCCCGCTTATGAATAAGTCAATTGGACAATGCAGCTATCAGTATCTGGGACCAAAAGCCTTTAACAACATTCCAGAAAAAATAAAAAACGAACCAACAATTCATCGTTTTAAAAAGTCCCTAAAAAAATTTATTTATGATTCACCACCACTTTATATTTGCTCAGTTCTTGGAATTTGAAATTTGTAGCTTTTTCTTCTATTCTTGTTCTTTAAATTTTCTAATATACCAATCTCACAGTTTACATACCAATCTTACTTTTATTATAATATTATATTTATGTGCTATTATAGGCTTTTAATTTAACTTAACTATATTTATATGTAATTTTATATTATCGAATCGTATTTCATACTACTTAGATCTACCTGTATTTTGTATTTTATGATGTATTATATTACTTCTGTTCTTAACCAACGAAACCTGCATACAGATGCATGCATATCTCGATATATATGCATCTCGTAGGTGCTGTCTATTTATTCATACACCTATTTTATTTTACTTTATATTCTGTAAATTACTGTAAAAATGAGCGTGAATAAATCATTTATTATTATTATTATTATTATCTCCGAAACAATTACAGAAATTGCAAAATCGAGCAATGAGAATAATATTATCCTGCTCTAAACAAACACCTGTAAATGAAATGTTAAATTTTCTTCAGTAGTTACCAGTAGATAAAATGTTACCATATCAAACACTGATCTTTAAAATAAGAACAATACTGAGGGAAAAAATATAGTTCGTATCAGAACTACATAGATGTAGATTGTAGGGGGGTCCATATGGCTCTTCAGCCTCTCCTTACCTCGACCTATAAGGTCTTTTGTACATTACGTATCCTCTTTCAAGGCATTCTTGGGCGCAAATTTCTTTGTACATTACGCATCCTCTTTCAAGGCATTCTTGGGCGCAAATTTCTATAGCATGGGTTTCTGCTTGAAAAATTGTTGGAGCTTTTCCTAGGGATTTTGAGAGCCTAAAACTAGGACCCTTTACTCCCACTCCAGCCATTTCGTCCATCTTGGAACCATCAGTATAGCATACTGATGCATTCCTATCTAATTGAGGCCCGTTCGTTGTGAATATATGGTGGTTGTTTATAACCACTTCATAATTCACTTCGAAGTCGTGCCTAACTGGCATAATATCTAATGGCTTGTACCTGGATTCTAGGGGAATATTTTCCAGAATCTTCAGATGTCCAATCAGATACTGGCATGAAGTTAGCAGCTAATTTACAGCAGCCAAAACTCCCATGACATCTAGCAGCTATTTTTTGGCAGTCAAATTTCTCACTAAGGGAAATGTTGTTTATTTTCATATAGATTGGAATAGGAAGTTAATTGTTGTTCGTTATGTTATAAATTACTGAAAATAATCCAAGTATTCACCCTAAACTTTTTTCACAATTGCTTATCTCCGCAAAAAATGTGTAACTATTATTTTTATACAGAGGGGTATATTTGCAAGGCTTATGAGATAGCCGAAAACTATTACTCCTAACTTGCCTTTCGGAGGGGTTAAAATCATCCCCTGATGATTTTAATTGAAAAAAATCCCTATCATCGTTACAAAATGTTGTGTAACTATGATTTTTATATAGTGAGGTAGTATTTACATGGGTCATGAGATTGCAGGAAACTATTATTCCTTACTTGCCGTCGGAGGGGTTGAAATCATCCCCTGATGACATCAATTTAAAAAGAAATCCATACCATCGTTAGAAAATCTCGTAAATGGATATTTTTTAAATTGATGTCATCAGGAGATGATTTCAACCGCTCCGACGGCAAGTAATGAATAATAGTTTCCTGCAATCTCATGAGCCATGCAAATTCTACCTATCTATGTGAAAATCTTAGTTACACAACATTTTTCAACAATGATAAGTTTTTTTTTTAATTTATGTCATTAGGGGATGACTTCAACCCCTCCGACGGCAAGTAAGGAATAATAGTTTTCTGCAGTCTCCTAAGCCATGCAAATACTACTCTCTATATAAAATCATAGTTACAACATTTTACAATGATAGGTTTTTTAATAATGGAGTGAATTATCACATAAAAATTCATTCTAACCATGAAAATTTAAAAAATTAATTTTTTTTTAAATTAAGGGGTTTTAACCAAAAATCATAGTTACAACATTCTTCAACCATGGTATGGATTTTTTTGAAAAATTGAAGTCATCGGGGAATGATTTTAACCCTTCCGACAGCAAGTAAGGGATAATATGGATTTTTTTTAAAAACGGGGATGATTTCAACCCTCCGACGGCAAGTAAGGAATAATAGTTTCCTGCAATCTCATGAGCCATGCAAATTCTACCTATCTATGTGAAAATCATAGTTACACAACATTTTTCAACAATGATAAGTTTTTTTTAAATTTATGTCATCAGGGGATGACTTCAACCCCTCCGACGGCAAGTAAGGAATAATAGGTTCCTGCAATCTCATGAGCCATGCAAAAACTACCTATTTATATAAAAATCATAGTTACACAACATTTTTCAACGATGATATGATTTTTTGTAAATTAAAGTCATCAGGGGATGATTTCAACCATTCCGACGGCAAGTAAGAAATAATAGTTTTCTGCAATCTCGTGAGCCATGCAAATACTACTTATCTATAAAATAATTATAGTTACACATTTTTCAAGGATGGTAGGAATTTTTTTGGTAAATTTAAGTCATCGGGGGATGATTTCAACCCTTTCGATGGCAAGCAGGGAATAATAATTTCTTGTAATCTCATGAGCAATGAAATACAACCTCTCTATATAAAAATCATAGTTACACAACATTTTTTAACAATGTTATGGATTTTTTTGAAAAATTGAAGACATCGGGTGGTGATTTTAACCTCTCCGACGGCAAGTAGGGAATAATAGTTTTCCGCAATCTCATAAGCCATCTCGAGCCATGCTAATACACCTCTTTATATAATAATCATAGTTACACAACGTTTTTTAAGGATGGTATGGATTATTTTTTAAAATTTAAGTCATTGGGGGATGATTTTAACCCCTCCGACGGCAAGTAAGGAATAATTGTTTCCTGCAATCTCATGAGCCATGAAATACTACCTCTCTATACAAAAATCATAGTTACACCACATTTTTTAATGATGGTATGGATTTTTTTGAAAAATTTAAGTCGGGATGATTTTAACCCCTGCGACGGCAAGTAAGGAATGACAGTTTCCTGCAATCCCATGAGCCATGAAATACAACCTCTCTATATAAAAATCATAGTTGCACAACATTTTTTAACGATGTTATGTATTTTTTTGAAAAATTTAAGTCATTAGGGGATGATTTTAACCCCTCCGACGGCAAGTAAGGAATAATAGTTTCCTTCAATCTCATGAGCAATGCAAATACTACCTCTCCATATGAAAATCCTAGTTACACAACCTTTTTTAATGATATGGATTTTTTTGAAAAATTTAAGTCATAGGGTGATGATTTCAACCCCTCCGACGGCAAGTAAGGAATAATATTTTTCTGAAATCTCATGACCCATGTAAATACTACCTCTCTATATAAAAATCATAGTTACACAACATTTTGTAACGATGATAGGGATTTTTTTTTATTAAATTCATCAGGGAATGATTTCAACTCCTCCGAAAGGCAAGTTAGGAATAATAGTTTTCTGCAATCTCATAAGCCATGCAAATATACCCCTCTGTATAAAATGATAGTTACACATTTTTTCGGAGATATGCAATTGTGAAAAAAGGGTGAATCCTTGGATTATTTTCAGTAATTTATAACACAACGAACAACAATTAACTTCCTATTCCAATCTATATGAAAATAAACAATATTCCCCTTCTTCGAATGGCAGTAGAGAGCTGTTCCTTTCTAAAAAGGATCATGAGAAATTTGGCTGCCAAAAAATTGCTGCCAGATGTCATGGGAATTTTGGCTGCTGCAAATTAGCTGCTAACTTCACGTTGATGTAAGTAGGTAGATCAAAATCGATAATTTTCTTAAAACCAAAGTCACAAATGAATTTAAATAGCCAATATCCCCTTAAAGTGGCAATTATTTTGGCTATCACTATATATATGGAGATGTCCTAATGTTCCTAGTTGCATTTATTTACTTATGGCAATTTTTGTTTGAATTCATGGTGTTTTTTTTCAAGAAATGCAAAATAAATGAAAAATGAAATTAAAATATATCAGGCATATTTACATTTGTATATAAACAAATAGCCTAACAAACATTTAAATACCAGATACCTACAGAAGTTTTTCCTATACTACTACCACGTTGAGTGATTCCTTTTGAAATTTAAAAAAAGGAACAACTTTCTTGTATAAAACTCAACTTATCACAGCCATTCTTTCAGTTTTTTTTTTATAGAAGGTAGATCATTTTAAATGGCCTGCTCAGTATATAAATTAAACACATGAAAGGATACGTGCTGTTCCTTCAGTCCTACAGGTTAAATAAACACAGGCAGCATGAACATGGGTATTTCTTCTACCTCTAGTTAAATTCCTTGAGAGAGCCATTTTAAAAAAACTGCAAGCAGTGTCAATGCAATGCTGGTTGAGCCTTAACTGGTTACACAAATTGGATATTCCATTTCGAGCTTTTCTCAGTGTAAGTTCCCTGGATTCCACACTATCACCCATGTGGAAGGCTAGAAAATCAGGATCTATAGTTAAACAGAATGCATTGTAAAAACAATATTGAATACTGATTCATATCAAGTGGATAGGTTGCTGAGAATTCTTCATGCGTATGTCAAGATTTTCTGGGATAACACTTACATGCACCGAACTTAGTTGCACCCCCTTTTGAGTCAGCTGAAACAAATTGTCCAATAGCACTAGAAGAGCCATGGGCTGCTTCTTCAAATTGCACTTCGGCAACAATAATGCTGTCCTCGAGCACTGATCCACAAGTCGTACATACTGCATCGCCTCTAGCTGGGTCAACTTCGATATCAGAACCACCACAGTTTTTACACTTTCGCCCCGAAGACATTTTTAAAGATTTTTACGAAATGCACGAAACACTGCTGCTGATGAGCCACACGAATAAGTTACCGATAACCGATAAGCTAAACGATTTGTCCGAAGCACTGTTTTAATTTCCTACGAGTAGATATCCACTGCTCAGAAAATATGTTTTTGAAATTTAAAGGTTAATTATTTAGTATCGTTGTGTTGTGTTTTGTGTTCTCTTTTTTATCTTTCTCTCTCTCTCTAGATTTATGGTGCTGGCTTCTTTTCGCCACATTTGACCAGCACAATGGCTTTGGAAGATCAACCAGTTATTTATGTCAGGTTTTCCTCGTTGTAGATTTTGTTCTTAGTTTCGTGTTCCCGTTCTTGTATCCTTCTATACCTTTCGGTGTTCTATACTTGGTGCAGATCGTTAGGAAATGTTAGTAGTTCCAATGGTCGTCACCAACAATGGAAAGGTGGACTATATGAAATTTTAGTTTTGTGAAATAAGGGAATTCTGGGTATGCTCAATATATACAGGGTGTGAACTAACTTGCTGCACTACCACTAACAGTCTATCAAAAAATAAAATGATTTTTCTTTTGAAATATTTACGATAAGTCCTCAATAAGGTTATATTAGAGAGATATTGCTCTGTCAAATTTTGTGTTGCGCTACGCCCTATTACAGCAAACGTTATATTGACAACTGCGCAAGCGCAGTTTGAGTTCAAGGCAGACGCTACGGTAATAACTAAGATGTCTAGACATCTTAGTAATAACGTTAGCGCACGACGTTATTTACGGGATATAACCAAAGATTATTGTTCTACTCTCTGATATAACATCGTACATTACCCGTTGCACTAGCCCATATCGGAATGATTCATAGTAATAATAAATCCTTTGTTATTTAATAGAAAGGGAACCACTATATTTATTATTACTCTAAGGTTACATTTGATGCTGGATAGATTACCATACGGTTTGAGGCATGTTATGTCCAATCTTCAAGATTATTTAAACCATGAGCACCAAAAAGGTTGCGATTTAATTCGGACAGTGATTTGTGCTTACTACATACGTGAAGTTGTTGGCCAAAGTGTAACATAGTACAGGTTATTAGGTCTGGAAATAAATTCATTATACGAACACTAAAAGACCATTTGATGCTTCTTCTGATATTGTTCAAAAAAAATTTTTTTTAAATTGAAGTAATTTAAGAATTAATTCAGAGACGAACACATAAACTCATAACCGTTCTCGTTAAAGGTTTATCATGGGTTTGTTTATCATATTATCATACCACAATCTCCCCTCACCTATCTGACATCTGACCCCATCAATCAATCAATGACAGTGCATTACTGGCATTACTGTACATTCGGAACAAACGTTAAGACCATAGATGTTATTTAGGGCATAGGGTTAACGTGCGGTATTTCCATGTTGCAATAACTCTCTATTACCTACCAAAATTCCGCTATTGATTGGTTACTGCTGGATCACCGCATATATAGTGTCAATGTCCGGACTGCTCGGTGGCTCGGTGTTATTGTTCATTTATCAATCCATATGAATGAGCTCGATTTTGGTTAAATTGAGAATATGCCAGTTGTATTCACGTATTTCTCACCGAAGTCAAAACGCTGCCCTCTCAAATACTTTCGGAGGATAACGAATATAATTTTTCTGCACAATCTTTTATATATTTCTATCTAGTGGAAACACTCACGCTTTTATTTGACCACACACATCCAAAATCATGTGTTTAGAGCACGTGAAACTGCAGTTGTCCAATATTTTCCAATTTTTCAATATATATATATATATATATATATATATATATATATATATATATATATATATATATATCTCCACCCTCGGCTATTTTTCCAATAGACAATCATTTGTATAGAAAGTAATAGAATACCGTCAATATCAATGATTGATTTTCCAAGCAAGGAATCAAAATAATGGAAAATTCAAAATATGCACGGAACAGTTTGATGTTTGTTAGTGAAAACAAATTTCAGCGAACTGACATTTGACAATAGGGAACGAACACGCATTTTGTTTTCTTTGAATCAGTTCGGTCTTCAAAAATTAGATTTTGTGAAAATAATTTCTCAAATCTTAAAATTTTATCGAAATTCACAAATTGAAGGTGCTTCTCAATTCAAACTGATTTGACCTTCACTGTAATAATTTCCCCCAACCACTATAGTGCCGATTGTGGTTAGTTCAGGAATATTGATAGACAATGCTATTTCTTACAACCCATGCATGATTTCATCCTCACTTTTGATGTGATGTTTCGGTAACAATTAAAAATATTAGGCCCACTTTCATAGGTTCTGTTTGAACTTCGTTATCAGAAAAGTGCGTTTCAGGCCTGATATTATAATGTCAGTTCAAACTCCAAAAACCTTAAACCAGTTTATCTTCAAGTTTGAACCAAAGGTAGTAAAAAAGTCGTTTTATAAAAACACATAAGATTTTTATCCTCCATGTATATAAATGTCATCGTCACTAGGCCTTATGGTGTTTCGTTTCGCTTCCTTCAAACCACACCTGAGGCAAAGATTATTGTTCTACGAACAAGATCCCTCACAGAACAGTTGGCGCGAAAATGAGATGAAATCCTTGAAATTTACTACAATGTTTACATGTCTGTCAAAAATCAGATGACTGCCCGATTTTTCTTGAAGATCTGGTGATTTTTCCAAAGTGGTTTCTTCGTAAACGGCCTTTTTGGGATCTTCCACGAAGGAAGAAGAAAAGGTAGGAAAGTGGACTGATGTCTCTAGTCGATGAATTGACTTGAAAATTGAGGGCTTTGGAAAATTTCCCCGATGACATAGTTTCATGAAACTTTCCGATACAAACTATTACCAAGCCATTCACTGCCCATCTCTGCCGCACTATTATCTCTCTAACACTCTAACAACTAAGAACCTAAACAAAATCAGAGAGTTTATTGTAGATATCATAAAATATGTTGATGAAGTTGAGAAATCGATGAATCATGGTCTCCGACAGTCTAGGCTGCTTCCAGCTATCTTAGAATGACTTATCCGGAAAAGGTGAGCCTAACTAACAAAGGCGAGTAGAGAAAACAATCTAAATCAGTTCTTCTTTTATTTTTCAGTAATACCCGCATGAGATAATCGGAGGAGGGGGATCTAAACCAAGAAGCTGGTCGGAAGAACAAGGTACACTGTCTAGATCGATAAGGCTAATGACTATTATAAGTATACTTATCACTTTTTAATAAACACATGAATTTCACAAGTAAGCGTGGACTTTTCATTCTATGAAGATATCTTGACTTTGGCTAGTGAATTCCGAACCATCACAGAGGATTCCATGGCTCTTTGGAAAAAAATATTCACTGTATTTACAATTTTCCATCTCCAAATAAAATATACTTATAGTCAGAAGATTCCCATCTCATGGGCAAATGAAAAGTAGTTCAGAGTATAAATTAATTCATACATATATGAGTCATTTTACTACGAAGATAATTGGAGTTCTTTCAAGAAGATGGTCGTGTGTTGTGCCAAATTAGTGAAC
The DNA here is from genome assembly GCA_018342105.1 of Gonioctena quinquepunctata. Classification (NCBI taxonomy): domain Eukaryota; kingdom Metazoa; phylum Arthropoda; class Insecta; order Coleoptera; family Chrysomelidae; genus Gonioctena; species Gonioctena quinquepunctata. Next base: position 61,571 of record JAFIRS010001995.1, read on the forward strand.
ATCTCTCAATTTGCCCTAAAGCTGAGACACTATCAGTTTTCACAATTTGGTTTCTTTCACTCAGATAGGACTCGAACCAATTGAAGCTTCGTCCTTTGAAGCTGTAGAGATGAAGCTTACGTAACAGTCAAAAGCATTAGATATATCACAAAACACTGCATCGCTCACTTCCTTCAGACTAGAATATAGATTTTTCAGAAAGCGAATTTATTTATTGAAATTATTCATTCGAATGAGAATATTTTATATTGTGAAGTATGCCAACCGAAATTTCAAAAGTGAAGAAACTAGTAATAGAAGGACCAAGAAATTGAAAAAGTTACAGATACTGAAGCACAAATAATTCAAATGTAAGTTTGATATATTAGAAACATATATTTTCAATACGTATTCCTACCAAAATGAGTCATTACATCATATATAGCATATATATTACATCATATATAGCACAAATATAAATATGAAGTAAAACATGTTTCAATTTTTCAGAAACTCCAAATTTAGGATTACTGATGGTATTGTCAGGATATGTCTGGGGATATTAAATCCCATTGTGAGTACTTTTTTTTTAAATAGCATATGATTTTGTTCCACCCCATGTTTTCTGTTTCATGTATTGCTCACAAGAATGTATTCCTGCACAGTACTTACATTAAATCTCTTAAGGAAACAGAATAGTTTTGACATTGGCCCACGAGACAGAAGTATCAATGTACAAATTGATTTCCCCGATATTTCAAAGGATGCCACAGATAAGAGGGGAAATTGAGGTATGCTGATTTTTGGAGGTAACATAGATAATGTCACAAAGGCGAGGACAGAAAACAATCTAAATCAGCTTTTCTTTTAATTTTCAGTGACACCCGCATGAGATAATCGGAGAAGGAGGGGTATCTAAACCAAGCAGTTGGTCGGAGGAACAAGGCCCACTCTCAAGATCGATAAGGCTAATGACTATTATTAGTATAATTATCACTTTTCAATAAACACGTGAATTTCACAAGTAAGCGTGGACTTTTCATTCTATGAAGATATCTTGATTTTAGCTAGTAAATTCCAAACCATCACAGAGTGTTCCATGGCTCTTTAGAAAAAATTCTCCACTATATTTAGAATTTTCCATCTCCAAATCAAATATACTTATAGTCAGAAGATTGTCATCTCATGGGCAATTTTTTTTAACAAAATTAAATATAAAAGTAATGATAAAAATATTTGACTTGCTAGTTACAAGATAAATTACAATCACAAGTTGGAAAAAAATATTACAATGGGCAAAGGTTCAGAGAAGACACAAATTAATTTATACAGTTACGAAGATAATTTGAATTCTTGCGATAAGATAGTCTTGTTGTCTGCCAAAATAGTGTCTTAATTTGCCCAAAAGCTGAGAGACTATCAGTGTTCACAATTTGGGTTCTCTCACTCAGATAGGACTCGAACCAATTGAAGCTCCGTCCTCTGAAGCTGTAGAGATGAAGCTTACGTTACAGTCAAAAGCTTTAGATATATCACAAAACACTGCATCGCACACTCCTTTCAGAAAACGAATTTATTTATTTAAATTATTCATCGAATTTAAGATCTTTAGCAACTCTGCTAGACATACTAGAATAAGACCGTTTTAAAAGTTAGGTTACGTTTTGTCCCTGGAAAACTTAGGGCAAAGTTTTGCCGCTGTCATAGTGACAAAAACACAGTCCCTTATGAAATTTTTTGTGTATGCATTAACTTATCTAGTATATAAATCATTACACTCAACAATAACCTGTTTCCATCACATTTTCGTCAATCCTAACGAAGTATCCATAGAATAGGTAGCTTGTCATGAAGAACTTAGCAAGAACCATAAAATATGTAATAATGTATTTATCTGAAACCGATCTTTGAATAGTTACAATCTAATGTAGATCTTTTTGGTTCGATCGTCAATTGCAGATTCAGTGATCCAGCCCTTTTTGATAATTTCATAATTCAATATAAATAAATTGACCTAACCTAACCAACAAAAATGGAGTCCATATTATCCATCGTCAATAAGTGAAACTCTTCGACGCATTCTCAAGGCTAAAACAGTCATTAATAAATCATGAAATGTTGAAATTTCATGCCTATATAAATGAGAACATATTCTCTTAATATTTCATCCCATTCGAAAACCTTGATATTTCCTACATTTTTTTAATACGAAAACACCCGAAGGTCGGAAGCGTTTCCTCGTGTACGATCCCCGACACTTGATGTCACATGACAGGTTTTCCTGACTCCTAATTGGCTAAACCCAATCTATACCAAACTCTGATTTTATGAATGAAATCAAAAGTGACAGCATTTGGAGGATTTTGATACGATTTTACTATTTCATTCATGAATAGGGTTAGTGATTTCTCTTGTTACTACTCTACTCTTTGCCTGAGGTAGGGTTTAAGGTTTAAACTCGATGACGTCACTCAAGAGTTCAAACTGACATTATAATATCGGGCCTTATAGGTTTTCAGTTTAAACCCGGCAATCCATTCGTTATTGTAAACGATGGAATAAGGCATTAATTAAACTTCAGATTGAGATTGAGCCTGCGCATTCCGAATCAGGATCGACAATTGTGGCAAAAGTTAGATCTAGTATTGTTCAAAGAGAAGATAGTTATTCACTCGCTGTGGAAATCGTATTGAATGCAATTGCGCGTGCCATCTATCGCTATCGAAGTACCCTAAATCTGACACTGTATTGGGGCATGCAGAAGGGGAAATTATTCAGAACTATAAGAAGATTTATCTTCAAGCAATGATGAACCTTAGATCATATATGCTACGCTAAATACGGCACCTAGGTTATTGTTTTGGTAGGTCCGGGAGGATCAGCGTACTCAAGCTATTGACAGTTACGCCAACATCCCCTTCACCCCGTTTCATCTGTACCCCTCTAATACCAAACAAACACTCTTTGACAGAATGCAGTATCTAGTTAGCATATATGATCTAAGGATGTAACCATTGTTTAGAAAGGAAGAAATGATTTCAAGCTTACTCAGTTGTTTCCGACGTGAAGAAAAATGCATGATTGGTACACACTGTTGCCAACTGAGAGGATAAATCTTCATTTGTGAGGCTGTTTTCAATAAGTGGGGATATTTTTATGCTATTATAAAAGTGTGGGTTTTCGGTGGATTTTCTTCGAATATGAAAATAATTCATATTTTTTATAGGTGCACTTATGTACGAAAAAACAAAAACAAACAGTGGTAGTAAAGTATAAGTTACGATTACGATGACAGTCCAAAGACCAAAAGGGGGTTGCCGAATAGTCCTGACCTGACAGCTAAGGCCAAAAGAACTAAGAAAAGAAGAATCGTTGTGTATTTGTCTGTGGTGTGTTGTGGGTGTGTTATTCCGTTCCTCCGCCACTGCTAGGAGGCACGAAACAAAAATTACTATGTGAAATCCATTCGTGCAGCTTGACAAGCATTCCAGTCATCATAATGAAAAATTTAATTTCAGGTTTTTGCTCGTGTTTATATTATTTTATACTTTCAACCAATCATAAGGCTAGACAATCCGTTACGCAGTGTACCCTCCAAGAAAGCTGTACCAACCAAGTATATTCCTCGGCTGTGGCGCGCTTAGCTGTGGCAGTAGCTCTCATATTTTTTTAGGGTTGTTTTTTAGCGGTCGCGTTTTCACGAGTTTGTATGTTTATCAATGGAATCGTAGTGAATTACATTAAAAATGTGTCAGTTTCTGCACTATAATATACTTTCAAATAATAATAATGTAATCATGAAAATACATCAATAAAATATGAGAACATAATCAAAGAGTAGAGTTCGTAGAACAATAATCTTTGACATAATATTGTGAGGATTTTTTTATTACAAGTGGAGATTTTTTTTGGATTGGCAGTGAGGATTTCATGAAATTATTATTCGTAGAATCTCTCTTCCACTTACATATTCTCCATCAGAGCATCATTTTCGAGTCATTATGAGAATGTCATTATGAAAATGGTTCAAAATAGCAGCACTGATCTGTCGACAACATCCATGAGATATCCATCAAGAACGTCCATGAGATATACTACGTGTCCACTTGACTACCATTTGGACAGAGTCCCATAAACATTTTTTGCTAAAGAAATTAATTGTAGGTATATAGATTTTGAAAAAGTAAGCAGAGCTTTGGCGAGAAAAATAATTCCATCTGATGAACATATGTTTTACAATGACACTTAAATACACATATTGAAATGTTCGTGTTTAGTTATTTCAACTAATAAGTAACATTAAATCCCAAGATGGATTTATAAAATATTCAAAAGCAAATGGCATACTTCAAAATGAAACGAAAATTCTTGAAATTATGAAGAAAAATATTTAAACATAGAGCAATTGTTATCAAGGAATGGACCTATAACTAAATCCATTAAACGGCACATAGTTTGACTTGAGCAAGGAAGTCCAAAAGGCATGCGCACATATTCAAATAGGCCTCTACCGTGTATTGCAAAAGCTGTCTTAGGATAAGAGTAATGCGTTAAACAAATTTAATGGAAAGCCTTCTTCAAATCTGCCGAGGAAAGAAAATCAGCATCTCTCAACTTACTCAATATTGAGTCAATGAGAGTAATTGGATAAGCATCTGCTACCATTACAGAGTTCAATTTTCTGGAATCCAACACAACCCTAAAATTGTCAGAATGTTTCTCCTCCAACCAAACAGGGTTGCACCATGGAGACTGCGAAGGTTGAATTATGCCCATTTCCAGCATTTCATCCACTTCCTAATTGAGATGTTTCTGCATTGCAGGATATGAAGGATACTGCCGCGTTCGAATTGATGCAGCCAAACCTGTATCAATATTGTGTTCAAGTAGATGATGTGTGTTGCCTATCCTATCAGGTGGTGCAATTTCTGAAAAAGAATCAATAACTGACTCCAGCCTGCTCTGCTGTGCTGCAGTAAGGTCATCACTAGACTGGATTGTGTTAACCGCACATGTGTCATCCTGCTGCCGCAACCCAAAGGATAAATAATTTTTTTTACTTTGAACTGAAATTTGTTAAGAAAGTCTACACCCAGTATCAGTGTGTACTTGAGAGATGGAATATTCAACACTTTCAGCTTGTCAGTTTGTCCTAGGAGAGAAATTCGTATATCCAGATATCCTAGGCACTCCTGCGGTACACCATCCGCTGTAGTTACTTGTAGAATGTCATCATTTTTTATGTTGAGATTCCACTTTATCAACAGAAAAAGTTCATTCGAAAAATAGGATTAAGAGAAGGAACGTTCAAAATACTTTTATCTTTTTTACTAATAAGTGAATCAGAAGGTAATTTCAAAGGCAATTTTGACGGTAATTTGGGAGGTAATTTAGTAAATACTCTTGAAGGAAATTGAATGGAATCTGATTTATTGGAAAGAAAATTCTCTACTACTCCTAGCCAATTCTGCCATTCCCTAGAATTTACTGTGTCGACCTTTGATTGACATTTACGCTTGTGCCTGTATCCGTCAAACTTGTTGTCGTGGCGTCCAGACTTGCTGTACCACTGTTTGCGTTTTTTGGATTACATTTGTAACATACTACCTTTGTGATACCTTTCTTTCCGCAACCATAGCAAAATAAGGTTTCCTGAGAACCACAATTTCTGTGAGAATGACCTTCTGAACAATTCCAACAACGTATTGAATTTACTACTGATATCTCTTTGTGTGGGCTAAATCTTCTTTTATAATAGAAATTCTGAGATTCTTGAAAAGCTATGCAACTTAAATCCGGTTCTAATAACCCTGATCTCCTTGTTGGAGGTGGCTTATATCTTTCAGCCCATTCACGAGACTCTTATAATTTTTCACACAAATTATTTAACTCAGATACAGTACTTATATCATGTAAATAAGGTAATAGATATACACCATTTCTTTTTCATTAGGTTTTTCTTTCAACCTATTAAAGAGACCCTCCATGGAAGCAATGTATATCGTAACCCTTTCAGTCGAACCCTGAGTTCTCTTGTTAATTTATCTTTTTAGATCTCCATCATAATGATATGGCAAGAAATCATCCTTGAGCTTTTGAACTAATTCGTCCCAATTTCTGAGCCTTTTCCTATTATTGTTATACCAAGTCCATGCTTGATCTTTGAAAACATCACCAGCAGAAAAAAATAGATCGTATTTCGATACATTACGTGCAAAACTGAAAGCATCAACTTTTTCAGAAAAGATACCAATGATTTCTTACGAGAATCACCACTGAAATGAATATTGCATTTATATGGAAGAACTGGTTTTGGAAAATTGAAGTGAGGTGGCTGTTGATTCGAGCTAGTAGGAGTGGACGTTTGAGCAGATGCTACATATCCCTCGAGCTCTATCATTTCTACGTGTAAAAGCTTTTTGGCTTCCACCTCAATGTCATCTTCTGCCACTAATTGATGAATTCTACTAGAAATATGACAAAGTCTAGAATTAAGTCGCTTAAATTCATTTAAATTGTGACTATAGGAGTCAATTTTCGCTTTCAAATCTTGCAACGTTTCTTTGATTTTCATCATGTGTATAACAACTAACAAAACCCTCAGAAAAGCTACGATTTGAACTTTCTTGACTCAAAAGTCCTCTTAATAATTTTCTACGTTTGTCAACGTCACCTGTTGGGTTAACGTTCCTTACTTCAAGCTCATAATCAAGTTCATGACCTCTCAGATGATTAACTTCAATTTTTTTTATTTTTCAGATAAAATATAACTTGGAAATATTTCAAGCAAAAATTATCACCAAAAATCCTTTTAACCACCAATAATGTCAAAATATACCAAATATGAAAAATATCAAGGTCGATAATATATATATCAAAATACCACTATAGCAAGCAAATATCAATTCAGAAAAAATAAAGCCAATGAAATATTCCAAGATAAAATTCGACAAGTTCAGCGATGAATTTCCAAACCAAAGTTTAAAGTTTATTTCTGTATTCTTACAGAAGGAAAAAGGTAATTTTCTCAAAAAACAATTAAATAGTCACTTAAACGTTGGGCGTCATTTGTAACAGGTTGAGTACGTGATCGAATGCCCGGCAGTGAAGAGCGGTGTGGAATTCTTTGGACCGCCTTGCTAGTTTCAAATTTATTTATGTTTCAAGCTAAGGTTTTTTAGAAATTGTAAATTCGAATGGACGCCAGAATTTTTTGTTTAATTAGGATAAATGCAATGATATTTAGAGGAAGTGTATAAGAATTATTTTGACCAATCGTCAAATACTTCTTCAAAGTTTTCTGTATGATAAAAGAATATTCCAAACTCTAAAGATTAAATATATACGTATATATGGTCGCTTCACTTAGGTCAGAAACAAAAATCACAGCTCTGTGATAATTATCACCAAATCAGAAACTATCCAAAAAAATACATCCATAAGACCATGAAAAATGTATAGTATTGAACTATATCATATTCTTCTTGTGATCAACACCAAAAATATATCCAAATGGTAAGTGATATCAGAATATTTGAGAAATCCTCTTTGTACCCCCAATGAACCCTTGTCAGAGAAAACAATGAACGCAGATGAGACTGAACACATATATCTTGATTCAATTTGATAATATTACATTCCATTCAACTGATTCCCTCTATTCAACAGAGTGTGTCTTTCACTGAACGACTGATTTACTCCAATCGGATCTCCTCCAAGTTTGGTTAACCTGTTGAATAAATACGCAGTATACTCTCAACAAAATATGTGGAATATTTTAATGTTATCTGAACTCATTTGAAAAATAAATGCACTGGAGTCGAATCGTCTGCTCGACCTAAATAACTTATTTGATGTAAACTGACCAAAGATTAACGATAAATCATGATAACGAAATTATATGAAGAAATATTCCACGTTTTAGTGAAAAAAACGATTCTGAGTACGATCACATAGTTTTGAGACGAAAAATTGGTACAATTGATTTTTTACAAGCATTTTTTATTTCTGCATCTACAGTTCGTTGGACATGACTTCTATATTTAAATGGTCAAAAATATTCCTACATACCTCGATATCACACTATAATTCACTGCTTTGAAATCAGTTTCGCAGAAGAAAGAGAGATTAGTTATTTAAACATGAACAAATTTTATTTTTTCACGCAATGGCTGTCGAGTTCAAAAAGACACAAGCTGTCCCGATCAGAGATAGAGAGACAAGGGGCGAGCAACGCTCATCGCTTTCTTAAAAACCGAATTGCTAACCCCTCCTACGTGCTGTCGAATGCTTTGCGTTCTTCTTCTCTCTAACTCTAATGACTGTTTGCCGTTAGATGGCGTTAAGATTTGCAATAGTGATTCTTAGATTTGAATTGATAAGATAACTTGAGCTACTCTAAGTTATCTTGTGTTTCTGAGCATCAATGAGAAATGATTCAACGTTACAGCATGCATCTTCTTCAGATTTACCCAATTTGTAGGCTAGATGTTTTTTTTTTCTAATCTCCTTTGACATTACAGAGATTTAATTTTTCAGAATGATTTCAACTACTTTGCTGAACGGCTTCATGTTTACTGATGGCATACTAATCTTTGCACAAGCATATATATTTTTCGAAACCCTGTCGATATCTACCGGCATTCAGATCGAAATCCCTGACAATTACGACTGTTCCATATTTTTCGCGCCAACATTCCTCACACATGCGTCTGAACTATTCGAATGACATGTCGGGTGACACGTGTTCATCGAATACGGGTTTCATTATGATTTCATCCTGCTTGAACAACACAATCAAATTGCAATTGTTTCGAATCAGTTGTTTGGTTATTTTCGAGTACGTTTGACATAGGTACATGGCGTCGATATCCTTGTGTCTGCACATTGAATAAGTCACAATTTTTTTTTCTGCGTTTGGGGGTTTCAAAATCGTCATAGTTGCCGATTGGTAGCGTTTTTTCTTGTTGAACAATCTCCATATTCTTATCCGCATCAGCATTTATGGCGTACACTTGAGTGGTTGTTATCTTGTTTTGCTCTGATCTACACTGCGATGTTAATATTTATACTGCGTATTTTGATGTATTGTACAGAGCCATACTGCACATTTCGTTGTGTTGTACAGAGTCATACTGCACATTTCGATGTGTTCTATAGAGCCATACTGCACATTTCGATGTGTTTGGTGTAAGGTTAGTTGTTTCAGATGTTTGAGTTATGTATTTTACATGTATTTGTCTTCAGATATACTGACTTGGGATAGTTTGATTAGTTATAGAATTAGTTTTTTTTCCCTTAGATCTAGGGATTTTTCATGTGAGTGGATGTAAGGTTAGTTGTTTCAGATGTTTGAGTCATGTATTTTGCATGGATTTGTCCTCAGATATAACTGATTTTTGGAAAATGTTTCTTATGTATGAATATATTTTACCTTAGATCTGGGGATTTTTTCTGTCGACTTGGGATAATTTGATGGGTTTCTCGTTATATGACTTGATTGGCCCATTTTAACCTTGCTTGAAAAGATGATATTTCAATATGCTATTGAAATGGGAAGGTATATAGTCTCAAATATTTGCAAATATTCATCCATATAGGTACGCTTGAAAATATACACTACACTCCACTGGACTTTTGTTTACTTCCTGATAAATGTGAAAAAACTTACGGAAGTACTTTTGGTTATTGAAAAATAACTGCGAGAGTGTGATTTTAAAACCCAAAAAAGTCGTAGCAGATTTTGAAAAGGCAATTCACAATGCACTGGAGTCAGTATTGCAATTAGTTGGTTGCCGCTTGGTTTAGAAAAATTCAGAATCTTCGGGTTTTGGTTTTTGAATTCCATCGATGGTGGCAATTATTTCAAAATAGTGTCAAAATACGCAGTCTATCTAATGGAAAATTATATCGGTGAAGAAGCCAGTTTTCCGCCGGAATTATGGGCAGAGTGCAGCCAAACCATCGAAAGAACCACAAATGCGTGTGAGTCTCTCCAGTCCAGATTTAATTCGAACTCAACTGTATGCTAAATAAGTCTATCTGGAAATATATAATGAAATAAAACATAAAAATATCGAGCTGTTTTTTTTTGTTCGATACTTGAATGACTTGATAATATTTGATTTTTAGGTAACAGTAAGTAGCGATGGATTTGTGCATGTCAGAAATACAGCGTCCAATTTATGGCACTCCTAAAAACTAACAAAATACTAATTTACAGGAATTCTTGGGGACTGACTAAAAAATCAATCAAATGAAAAAGACTCAGTGTCTAGTGTACGTTACGAAGAGAAAAAAGAAATATTATTCAACATACCGAAGAGTATTCATACAGTATGGAAAAGAGTGACTATATATGTATATTTAGGTGATGAGAACACATTTTCACACCATCTTGTTTGTTTTAGATGAAATAAAAAAAAAACTGTTATTGTTAGTTTTATTTTCAATTCGAACATTCACAAATAATGTGTAACATTTCTTCAAAATAATTCATAACAATAATTCCCGATTACTTCACTATCCACTATCCAGAAACTTCGAAAAATATTTTTTTTTGCGAGCATATTAAAACATACTTTGTCTCCTTCAAAGTGAGTTTTCGCAAATGATATTGTCTTAAGATTTAAATACAATACTTAACTAGAGTCTTGAAATGAATAATACTACACAAAAAAACTAGAAACAAATACCAAATGGAAATATTTCAAGAAAAACTCCAAACACAAGTGTATAACCTCTGAGAAAACAGACAAACAATGTCTGTTTTGAATTTCCGCCACTCTGGCGCTGGCATCTAATTTTGAATTCCCAATAGTGTGCCAAAGTAACGTTATATGTACGTACATAGAACGTCCATATAATATTCTTGGGCATACTATGGATATCCATTCGTACTGTGATGGACGTCCTATGGACACCATATGGACGACTTTGAGCTCTATGGGAAGCATTGAAGTCTGGGAATGTGCTTTTACCACGAGGTACACATACTATTTTTTCTGAAATCGCAATCAACATTATCATAAAGTGAGGAATTTCTATAAATGCATAACAATTTTTGATTACCATTTTATTGCCTATGAAATCGTTTCCTTGACAATCACTGTTTGTTTATTGTTGTGACAAAAGTCAGAGATTCACCACTTATTTCGGTTTAATACCTATTTATCACTAAAAAATATTTAAAATGGACAGTTATGAATGATGTCCAGGTGTGCGGGACACCACCAGAGTTAGTAAATGCTGCTGAAAATGTCATCTTAAATTTATTGCCAAATAAATCCAAGGCAAAATATGAATACGCTTACAAACGTTTCATGGATTATTGCCAGGAAAAAAAGGCGACCTCCCGATCTGAAAATGTCATGATTGCATACTTTTCCGATTTATCTACAAAGTTGAAGGCATCTACGTTATTGTTATATATTAGAATAATGATTAGACCCTGTACATCAAAAATATCTGACCGTGTCAATAAATATTCAAAAGTCACATGAATTCCTTCCCTGAAATTACTCATAAAACATAATAACTTGGCGACGAAGAGAAAAGATACAGTTATTTTCAAGAAAAAAAACGAACCAGTGATACATTCTGCAAGTACAGGAAATGGCGCAAGATTTAGCAGCCCTCATAGCTGCCCTAAGCGGGCTAGTTGACAATCTACAACAACAACGCACAAATATAAATACGGTTAAAGAAATTCTTCAAACCCAAGTATTAACTTTCGAATCTTTTGATGAATGTACTGAAAACTTTGATAGCTATTGTCAAAGACTAGATAATTTTTTCCAATTGAAAGGACTATATAACAACGATGAAGAGACGAATGATGCAAAAGTTATGATATTGATAAACTGCTTAGGAAGTAAACATAAACTACTCTCAAGTTTAACTTCTCCGGATTTACCAGCTTCGAAATCCTATCCAGAACTCATAACACTTTTAAAAAATCATCTTGCACCTAAACGTAATGTGTTGACTGAACAACATAGATTCTTTTCAAGAACACAATGTGCAGGGGAATCAATATCAAGCGGCGGAAAAACTGTATCCTCCTCTTTCTGGCTAATTTTGAGAGGATTTCTGGAAAAATAGTCTGCATTTGTGTTCTGATGATCTTCGATATTTTATCTCATAATCGAATCCAGAGAGGAATTAAGCATAACGAAGCATCCTGGTAGCTGTAATTGTTGGCAATTGTTTGGACTGATTGAAAATAGTTGTCAATGGTTTGTTGTCTACAATGAGTATGAGTTTTCTGCCATAAATATATTGAAATAATTTTTTGAAAGACCAGTATATAGCTGTAGCTTCCTTATCGAGTTGACTATAATTTCGTCCAGCTTTTGTAAGCGACCTGGAAATAAAAACTACAGGGTGTTCCGTCCAATCAATTAAACGGTGAGATAATAAACCAGAGAGTCCAAATGGACTAGCGTCAGTAGCAAGAATTACTGGTAGTTCGGGTGTGAAAGGCATTAGAACTTGATCACTAGCTATCTCAACCTTGGCCCTCGTGAAGGCTGTTTCACATTCGGTTGACCATTTGAATTTGTTATCTTTTCGGAGAAGTCTATTCAATGGATGAAGAATGTCTGATATATTTTGGATGAATTTCGCGTAATACATGACCAATTCCAAAAACTGTTGAACCACTTCGACATTTTTTGGCCTAGGTGCTTCTAAAATTGCTTTTACTTTCCCAAAGAGAGGACCCTAGATAGCCCATTACCTGCCACTGACCTATCACAACACCCATTACCTGCCAATGATAACCTACCACAACAGCAGATGATCAACACCCATCAATATGCAGAGCCCTCTCCAAGCAATCTACATGAAACTAATCTTGATACCAATACAGCGGAAAATTCAAATTGTGGAGAAGAATTAGTTTCACAAATGAACAATAGACCATTCGAATTACCAAGGACAGATATACTAAAGCTCATCGACGAATATTGGACCTGGACGACTTCCTGCTGTTCCTGAATTACGACGTTCTACAAGAATAAGAAAACCTGTGAAACGCTTAAATTTATGAATTTTGATTTCATTTAAAGATTTTCATATTTTTATTGTTATTTACAGTCGATTTTAAGCGGCGGAAAAACTGTTATATATTAGAATAATGATTAGACCCTGTACATCAAAAATATCTAACAGTGTCAATAAATATTCAAAAGTCACATGAATTCCTTCCCTGAAATTACTCATTAAACATAATAGTTAAGATCAAATTACTCCATGCTGAGAGCTACACTTGGTACAAAAGAAGATATTGATATTACAAAATATTCGAACTTACACGTGCTTTCCTGAAACGTGAAAGTGACAACTATAAACCAAAGAAGTCAAAAGTTTTGTCAGATGAACAAATTGAAACGTTTATTACTCAAGCACCAGATTATATACTTAATGAATAAGGTACGTTTAGAATGTAAGAATTCTAAAATTACCTAGATATTTATGTAGTGTTTATTTTTCAGGTTGCCTCAATATTTGGTGCTGCCGGTGCATGTCGCCGTGATGAACTCAATTAAATTTGAATGACATAGAAGATTTTGGATCTAAGCTTACGATTAAAATACCCGATAATAAAACGAACAAACCAAGATCATTTGTGATAAACTAAACTTATATGCCATTGTATAGAAAATATGTTGCATGTCGTCCAGAAAATTTGAAAAGTTGCCGCTTTTTCTTTAAATACTTATTCGAATGGGAAAGGTTGCAGGCAAGTAGTAGGGATACATCAGTTTGGCAAAATGCCTCAAATGTTCGCAAAATTTTTAAATTTGCCATATGCACATGAATACACAGGACATTGTTTTCGTCGGTCCTCTGCGACAATGTTGGTTAATGCTGGGGCAGATTTAATTGCTTTAAAGAGGTATGGGGGATGGAAATCCTCAACCGTTGCCGAATTATATATAGAGGAATCTTTTATTTACAAATAAAGTAGATATAGCAGATAGAATATTTAGAGGGGAAGTGACAAAGAGCAATCTGCTAATACTATCAGTATTATTGCCGAAGAAGAAAACAGCAATAACTTCGCTGAGTATTCAGGTAATAACATAACAGATACATTAAGAGGGGGAAGTGACAAAGAGAATGACATTTCAGGTAGAGTTCAGCATATGTTTATTGATTGTACAAACTTCAACATAACTATAAATATACAAAAAATAGTTATAATAAACGTTCCATGTGTGTAATAATATTGATATGTTTGAAAATTTGAACAGGATGGTCATAAAAACAGATGTGGAATCATCTGCGACTGAAAGATAACCTTTAGTCACTATCTTCCATAGTTCAAGATAACCTCTTGTGGGGTATTATACTTCGAACCACGTTCTCATAGACCAAAATGGTAGTCACGCATTCTCGTGCTACTAGCCACTACTTTCAACAAAAACAACACAACCTTATCTCTTACTCATTCTGCCCAGGACATGACATCATTACGTTTTTGAGTGCTCTAGCGACTACATGGTTATGAACAAAGTGAATTTGAATTTGTGCGTGATAATGCCAAACGGGGAAGAAAACTTATTTTTGACAGTATCAAAAGAAACTGAAAAAATTGGAAGGAATGATAGCTGAATCATCGTCTTCAGAGTCTGACAGTAAGTTAGACTTCCAAATAAATCTCGAGTATATTTTGTGATATGCAAAGGAGATAACAATTACCGAATTCGAAAGGTGAGAACTGTTGTGCAGTTTTTCTAAAACCTATTACAAAATGGAAGCGGTTTGTGCCGTTATATCCAATTCTCTGCGATGAATAGAAACATTGCTGTACAATGTTTTCGTACTTTATCGATGCAAAGGAGATAACAATTACTGAATTCGAAAGTTGACAACTGTTGTGCAGTTCAAAAACCTATTACAAAATGGAAGCGGTTTGTGCCGTTATTTCCAATTCTCTGCGATGAATAGAAACATTGCTGTACAATGTTTCCGTACTTTATCGCCATTTTTTGCTTCAGACCTAATATAAAAGGAAAACTGTTTGTGCAGTTTTTTCCAATTATCTGTTGTTGTTGAAAAAGGAAACATTCTCAATTAAATATTGAATAGAAAGATTTTTATCTTAATTCAAAAATTCACGATAAAATTGATTTTTTATTGAATACATTTTTGATGTATTAAGACAGATTTTCTAGTTGTAAATAAACAGTTATTCTGGTTATATATGTGTTCATATGTATTGGTCTGTGTATGTATATATTAAAAGATAAATTTATTTAAAACAAAAGATAAATATGTATATATATATGTATATATATATACATATATATATATATATATATATATATATATATATATATATATATATATATATATATTATGTATATATACTTATTGATATTATCTATCTGCCGAGTTGATTAAGATGGAATAATTTCCTCACAAAATAGTGGAATTTGTTTAGAAATTTGTTCAGTTGAGCTCTAAATATCTACCATTTTGGTCTATGAGAACGTGGCTCGAAGTATAATATAAGATTAAATGACTTACCTGTAAGGAAATTCAATCTTTATTATACGAGAAGCCACGTTCGATTAGACCAACCCTCCTCATTCTTTTGGAAAAATAATTTTATAGAGAAACCCACCCCAAATAAGCTGAGCAAATTTCGGTGGCTATACCACAAAAACGTAATGACGTCATGTCTTGGGCAGAATGAGTAAGAGATAAGGTTGTGTTGTTTTTGTTTGTTGAAAGTAGTGGCTAGTAGCACGAGAATGCGTGACTACCATTTTGGTCTAATCGAACGTGGCTTCTCGTATAATAAAGATTGAATTTCCTTACAGGTAAGTATTAATCTTATTTCTTTACAAAATAGTGGAATTTGTTTGGAAATTTGTTCAGATAAGCTCTAAAAATCTACCATTTTGGTCTATGAGAACGTGGCTCGAAGTATAATATAAGATTAAATGACTTACCTGTAAGGAAATTCAATCTTCATTATACGAGAAGCCACGTTCGATTAGACCAACCCTCCTCTTTCTTTTGGAAAAATAATTTTATAGATAAACCCACCCCAAATAAGCTGAACAAATTTCAGTGGCTATACCACAAAAACGTAATGATGTCATGTCCTGGGCAGAACGAGTAAGAGATAAGGTTGTGTTGTTTTTGTTGAAAGTAGTGGCTAGTAGCACGAGAATGCGTGACTACCATTTTGGTCCAATCGAACGTGGCTTCTCGTATAATAAAGATTGAATTTCCTTACAGGTAAGTCATTTAATCTTATATTCATGTTGAAAAGGGAAACGATCTCAATTGCATTTTGAATAGAAAAATATTTCTATTCAATGTTTCCCTTTTCAACAATAAATGTTCTCAATGTGAGTTGGTTGTTTGCGTGTATTTATTTACTGTCTAAAATGTATTTAAAAAACCGGTAGAAACCGATTTTGACGGCCTAGGCAGGCAAAAAAGATCCCGGACCGTTTTTGGATTGAAATACTGATGTTTTTCCTATAACCTATAAATAATCATTAATAATAACGAGAATTCACGGACGGAGGAATGTGGAAAACACAAACAACTAGTTGTAACTTGACTTGTCATTCTTGTCAGTAATAGGCTTGTTTTGGTTCGCAGTTCTAGCGATTCTGAACCGTTCAAAACAGTCACACACTCGTATATTCGAAGTGGGCTCGCACGAAGTTTTCCATGCCACGACTGTCCTACGACTGCTTTGAACCGATTCAGAACCATTCTGACTGCGAACCAAAACAAACCTACTGTCAATTTTCCTTCAAAACAAAACAAAAATTGATGAACCAATGTGATTTGAAGTTAGCTACAAATTTATCTATTAGTTTTGAAATTCGTTTTTTGATAAATAAGTCGGTATTCTGGTACTTTCTACACAAATGATTGTCCATTGGAAAAATAGTCGAGAGTGGAGATAAAATATACTTTGTTAGAATTACTATCAATACACTGAAAAACATAGCAAATTCTCAGAACTTCTGGACATTTCAAAAACACTAAAGTTAAATTCTTCAAGCTAATTCATTGCCCTAAAAATATTATAACAATAACAACATTAAAAATGAATACAGGGGAACTGGCCGGCTGGTTAGGTTGACGAGAGTCTTATCGATAACTGAAACCAAACACGACTGGTCGCGATCAGTACTTGGATGGGTGACCACTGCCTGCTAAGGAACGTTCGCGTTATTAAGCTCCGTACAACTACAGTTTAGCAGCATACTCGCAGGTGCAGGACGTTTAGATGACGGTCCCGAAATCAAAGATGTTGAGCTCATTAAAGAACCCTACTTCTGGTTAGAACACTCCAGAGGATTCGGCAACGTTTCCGATTGGGGATAGTGTGCTCATCGGCGTCGGTATTAAGCCCAGTCACAGAATCAGGCCGACGTTAAATAAATGTTAACAAAAATTAATAAAATACACTTTAAGTAATAAAATCATGGTCACCATCTTGATGTTTTAGAATACAAATAATAGGTGGCGCCTCTTTTCAGCGGTTCCCAATCGCATATCTCAAGGGGTGTAATGAACAGTTCTTTCATAATTCAACCTTGTTTTTTTTCCTTCTTTATTTAATGCCGGCCTATTTCTGCTACCAAGGCTAAAAACACCGACGCCGGTGAGCCCACTCCTCCCAACCGGAAATTTTTACCGAATCCTCTGTTGTTTCAGAGGTAGGGTTCTTTACCGAGCTCAACATCTATGAACTCGGGACCACCATCTTAACGTCCCCTCCGAAGGACGGCATATCTATCGTCTTATCTCGTGCTCATTGATAAGACGCCTGCAGCTGCGAATATGCTACTATGCTACAGTTGTTAGGACATTTAACGTGGAACTTCCTTGTCCGGTGGTCACCCATTCAAGTACTAACCACGCCCGACGTTGCTTGGCTTCAGATATCGATAAGACTCTCGTCAACCTGACCAGCCATTGGTGCCCAATTCAACCTTGTTACTCCGGCTTTTTCAGAAGTACATTGGTTATTTCTCAATATTCAATATTGGTTATCGGAAATTTTCAATGTTGAAAAAATGGCGTATTCCGAAAACCTTCTTGAAAAATCGTAACAAATGTTGGAATGTTCGGTATTTATCATATATTTTATTAACTACGAATATTGATAACTGGCCATAAGAGCAATGTGATGACTGTGATGTCGGGTTATATATGTCTTTCCTTGTCACATTGGCAGCGCGTAGTTAGGACAACCTATTATCAACAAATACAAGTCACGCCTCCATTTTCGCGAATGCGCATCAATTCAACGTTGCCGATTAGAAAGAGTCCATGGTCATGCTTCATTTGTTATGGCTCCATATTTGCTGTCTTCATTATCAATATTTGTACTCAATACATATATGGTTTTTATCCTAAGGTCCCGTCAAAAATGTTCAACACATATTCAAAATGTATTGTGTTTTGTACCTTCAAAATTCAAAAGTACTACTGTTCGCTTAAACTTAATCAACATTATATATAAAATATATTCCCAAAAAAGTAACCTCCAACAAACAATTTTACATATATCTTGAAGAAATAGAAAATAATCCTATTCTCGTTAATTGGATTAATGGAGCCCAACAGATGCCCAAGGGTAATCTAAAATATCGGGGAAAATTGTACAACAAAACTGCAATCTTGTGGTGATGGGCCTATATGCACAGTGCCTGAGTGGAGGAATTGAGGTTTCTCCTTCTGCGCCTTGTAAAAATGGAGACATTTCATTATTAAGGTATGTTTTGCGCCTGTCGAAACTACCAATTTGATAAGGAAACTTCAGGTGCATATTTAGCAATTCTTGTAAGAGACTGGACATACAACATGCGGTAAATGGATGGCGAGGACTATAAAGAGTTCTGAATTTTTGGTGAATTTATTGTGTTTTCGATGATATAATGCTAGATTGTTCTTGGGCGCTTATATGGGCCATTTTATTTTTATTGAAACCGTCTTATGCTCATTGCCTTCCAAGATACCTACCCTATACTTCCATTCACTGCATTTTGAATTAGACGCCCCTCTATATTTGCATAGATCATTGATGAAATCCCAACAATGGAATGACACGGTTGATTAGTAGGATACCTGCAATCGCACCATAATCTGTACCATGCAATATCAGTTCATCTTAACTCTGTCTATCCGCAGAAGTCCCGCTGGGTAATAAAGCGGGTGGTAGTCTGGAGGCCTACTGGTGGCCGTCGCGACACGGGCTAGCCGGGCCGACGACGTATCATGATTTTGGCCCGCTTATGTTGTCTGTCGGCTGTTTTTAATTTGCCTCTAGAGGCCCACGCGTAACATGTTTGCTGGGAACCATCTAGAATACTACCACCAACATTTTTATGGAGAAGTACTTCAATGACTATAGAAGAAAAATCAACCCTTTCGAAGACGTAGTTGATAAAGCAGCAAAAAAAGCAAAAAGAAACGAACAAATGTTTTCTGAGTAGAGAAAAACGAGATCTACAGCAATATGCTGTAACGAATTCCAATAAACTGGTAAATACATGCGACGAAGAAACGCCAGATGGCCTGGTGAAAACGGTAGAGTACATTCACTATTGAGATAGCATGTTTGTCCTTCCTCCACTTAATGAACAGTTCCTCACGAAGATGTCCGAAGCGAAGCTATTACGAGAAATTCCATAGGCGTACCAAATGATTTAGTAAAAGCGATACACAGACGTATCATGAATTTGATAGCATTCGCCATAATTTCTTCTTCCGCTATGGAAAAGTACTCACCGCAGAATCCAGGGCTTTTTTGCAAGGTAACAGTAAACAAAATTGAATAAACTACTTCTAGATACCCACTTATTAACCTGACAAACGTAACCTTTCAACTGCTCCATGTCATGACACTGCTGTATACGATGACAATCGTGTCTACTCGTGTTTCCATCTCTCTACCTACAATTGTGCTCAGCGTGCCAATTTTAGTAGATTTCTACTTTTTTAAGGCATTTTTCCTATAATTTCAGTAGGTAATTTTTTCTTGGAGATTTTAGTAGAGTTTCATTTTGTTGTCATTGGGTGATTCTATATATATTTTATTAGGTTTATTTCACATTTTTGCCTCTCGTTCCTTTAACACTTTCTCAGTTATTACGTTTCATACTCTACATTCCAAAAGTGGCAACCTCGCATTTCACTTGACATTCAGAAGTAGAACCGCGAATCGCGGTAAAAATCGAATAATACTTTTACGACATATATGTATTGAGTACCAATATTGATAATAAAGCCAGCAAATTTTAGCGGTCTACACGAATTAAAACGTTATTTCGTGATACAAAGTGTTGGTAGAGTTCTGTTTTTTTTTTCTTGGTTCATTAGATTTTGGTAGAATTGGTAGATTTCTTTTTAAAAATGTGGCCACGCTGATTGTGCTGTCTCAATTCAAAGAGAGTAAACGTTATCTGAGTAGAGCTCATCCAGTATTGAAACGACCGTTTGGTAGGTAGATTTGCTGTGCTACGGCGAATCTTCACCAGTGTCTTGGCATGCAGCGTTTGAAAGGTTAGGATTGTTTAATTAATAAATATGTAGTGGAGTTATTTATTCAACTTTGCAATAGTTTACTCGGTACCTAGCCAAAATACCCAGTGCTAAGTACTATTCAGTAGTGGAAAAAGAAATAGGAGTGTTAGGAAAGTTATAGGAGTGTAAGTTCTCTACGTCTCGTGAATCGCCTATACCAAATAATTTGGTACGCCTATGGTATTTCTATTAATAGCCATAGTTAGACAATGGTTCGGGTATCTTCGATAAAAATTGGTTGTTAGGCGGGGGAAGGCCAAAGTGGTCGTTTCAATACTGGATGAGCTCTAGGAGAGTCTATTCTCCATAAGACAATGGTAACACTAGTAGAAAGAGATGAAAGAGCATTTGTGAGTCATAGTGACGTATTCGGGCATGTCATGGCCACCATTCTCTCTGGACAGTGGCGGACTAGCACACTCCGCACTTTGGTATAGTATTTCTAATCCCAATTGTACCGACACAAAAAGTTTCGAGAAGGCATTCTCTTCCACACGTCTGAACTTTTTTATGATTGTACCAGGAACGCTTTGAAAGTAAAAACACTGGTAGTATATAAATTTCCCATTTGCCGGGCAGTGCATATGAACACTCCTCGTAGTGCTCTCATTTTTATTGCCGTTCCAATTGGGATTAGAATAACTATATCTGAGAGTTACAGGTTACAGTTTTGTTTCGTTGGTTTGAGTTTTGGCTATATTTCCATTTTATGCTTTATGCCCTATTGAATTTCTGACAGATGTGAGGTGACTGTGAGAGCCTTCTGCATTTCTGAGCAGAGTTTTTTTTCGGATTATTCTGTCGAAGTAGAAGAGAATATATTTGAAAATAGACAATTGAACATTTACTATCAACTTTGATACATTACCTACAAGGTCCTACAAAACCTACAAAATCCTAGTAAGTAAAAAGTTTTTGTACGAATTTATGTTTTCATTAGAAACTGAAACAACAAAATCTCAAAATTCCAACAGAGATTTGAAATTACTTATATTTTTCTCAGACCAAACTGCCCACTTATTGGTGTTCAGTTTCATCCTGTGGAAACAGAAGTGACAAAACTTCCGATGGGTAAATATCTAGTTACATCACACATGCACTCCGAATATGGGGAAAACATTTTTCTAACGTGTTTTTGCCTCCTGAACACGAATCCGGAAGAAAAATGCGGCGGTCTCATACCGTTTCAGAGTTACATCGCTTTTTCCGAAATAAATTTCAAGCACCGTTTTCTCGCACAAAACTCACTCAAAATGCCTCCTTCTTTTTACCATCATAAACAATACACCCTAAATCACTTATTTTCGGCACAACTTTGCACAAAATATCGTCGTTTTTATCGAAAAAATCCTCCTTCTTACACAGTTGCAAATGAACAATTCTAATTTCTTTGACAGATGACATTTATTAACTTTTTTAATTTTTCAATGTTGGTAATAAATGAATCGGACTGTGTAAGAAGGAGGATCTTTTTCGATAAAAACGACGATATTTTGAAATTCCAATAAATAGATTTAGGTGATTGTTTACTATAAAGAAGGAGGCATTTAAGTGAGTTTGTGCGAAAAGCTAAATTTATTTCGAAAAGCGATTAACTCTGAAACAGGTATAATCCGCCATTCTTCGGATTCTGCAGGCAAAAACACGTAAGAAAAGTGTTTTCCCCATATTCGGAGTGCATGTGTGATGTAACTAGATATTTACCAGTGAACTAATTGGTATGATTTTTTCCCCAATGTTTATGCATCCGTCTTGTAATAAAGTCATAAGATACTGGTTGTGTTCTATTTGAAATAAGAAAGATGATATTTAACAGACACTCGTTGAGGGATACCTAATACGTATTGTAAAAATAATCAACAAAATGAGTAGCATTACAGAAAACTAGTAACTTTTTATGTCTAATTTCATTACACAGTTGCAGTCATAGAAAAATAACCTGAGAACCTAAAGTGTTTTTGGAATTCACAGTGAAAATAAAGGAAATTAATGCATGCGTCTTCAAATATTAAATGAATTTTATTTCCAGGTGGTTTCCCTACACGATCCAATGAAATTGATCAATAAACTGAACAATAAAATTGACCAATATGGGTTATATTTACACCTGACAATTTATTAGGCAATCCATCGACCTGTCAAAACGAAAGCAATATGGCGGGCTGCTGGCACACATTGTAATTCGTCATAAGCGACCATAGTGGTAAAAGTGTTTATTTTGTGATTTTCTGTGCGAATTTGAGTAGTTTTTTCAATTTAGTATTATAATTCGTGCTTCAACTGAAGAAAAATGCCCTTTATTTGCATTGTAGTTAACTGTGGGTCCCGTCACGACAGGGATAGAGTCGGGTTTCACTCGGTGTCTACAGTATCAAATCATAAGTTTTTGGCCAGTTAAAATGACTTATCGAGGAGGAGAAGAGCTCTATGTTAGCTGCAATCAACCTAGAAGATCCTACGGATTCGAAAATCAAGTATCAGAGAGGCTGCAGCAGACATACCGTGGGTGCACATTCGTGATAACATCCTTCATGGATACCTACCTATAACTTCAGACTTTTGTGATTTGATTTGTTCCGTAGAAGATCTTACGGATTCGGAAAATCAAGTATCAGAGAGGCTGCAGCAGACATACCCTGTGTGCACATTCGTGATAACATCCTTCATGGATACCTACCTATAACTTCAGACTTTTGTGATTTGATTTGTTCCTACGATTACTTGTATGATTTTGCCTACTTGTATATCTTTCACACTGCTACATGTAATTAGATTATGTCTGTTTGTAACCAGTATAAATAAATAAATATATCTGAACTATTGTACATTAGGAGGTCCCATTTCAAATAAAGTTCGTATATATATATAATTGATATATTTTCCACTTCAAAAGTAGAGAAAACTCCAAATGAATGTTCATATATATGTACCTACCTCCTCAAAAAACATTCTTATAGGTAGTGTTATTGAATTACTGGAATACAAATTTTCTTTAGGATTCTGGTGACTCAATAAATGAAAATATTTAGAAATATGTCTTTCAATCTCAACCTTCCCTTTTTAGATATTTCAGGCAATTATCGAAAGCCTCGATCAAGTCTTGTGAAGGGTGTTGTATTTGATTACTCTCGTTTCGGATATCCATTGTCTTAATGTATTTGAAAGGTTTACCGATGTTTTGAATGTGAATACTGTATTCAGCGATTGCAGATACAAACATTCGAAACATCGTGAAAACCTTCAAGAACATTAAGACGATGGACGTCGAACAGTAATCAAGTTACACATCGTCTACAACCTCAAAGGGTATTGTAATTTATTAACAGTAAAAATAGGATATATAGTGATATTTATCGAAATTGTACTATATACAAATATCAATATTGTGTAATTTTTTTATAATTGGTATTAAATTAAGAGTAATCAACTGAATCAGTAAAACAACAAATAAACAAACATTTATTTATATATATTCATTTGGGACATTTTATTTTTTAAAACAACTGAGCAAGAGGCAAGTCGTCCAATAAATTTTTTGACTGGATGGCATTGGCCACTCAGCTTCCAAATCTGTGCGTGACATTGCCTCTAATATAGCACCAATATGACCACCTACTTCAATTTTTCCGGCCATACAAGTACAGTGAGCAGTACAAATGCTTTCATCCTTTTCAATTATGTACCAAACATCTGAAGGTTTTTAATTTGGCTTTTGTGAATACTTGACCTGAAAAAAAGTTGTCGATTAGAAAGAACTATTATGAAAGTTGAGAAGTAATATTCTTAAATATCAAATCAATGTCTCTTATAATAAACAAATGTGGCAAAACATAATAGAACAGATCAGAAGTTATAAATTGCTTCTTATGTATTATTATTCCTAATTTATAATAATTCACTTCGATGACTCAAGATTTGCAACTGTACATGTACCCATTAGAAAAAATCCTGCTGCATAGGAAAAAACATACTAGACTAACTAAAACATATAAATGATTCTGAATTTTTGTTCTTACCTTCACGACGAAGCCAGATTCAAAGTATGTATGGATTCTAAACTTGTATAGGGCTTCATCTGCATTTGGGAAAACTGAGTAAAAAGCAAATACGAAATAATATCCATATTCGTAACAGGAGGAGCACCAACAATTGAACAATTCAGTTCAGAAATATTCAGTGTAAAAAGGATCTAAATCACTGATCAATCCTCAACTTTATTTTATACCTGTAACAAATACATTGATAAAAATGTAAACAAAAGATGGGGATGTATTTTCAAGCATACCGTTCACCAAAGCCTCTGCTTTTCAACAATAGTGTCTTCAGGTAATCATTGTCCATCTGAATATTATTAGTTAACAACACAAAAGCTCCGAAAATAACCAAAATACACTTTTACAAGCCAAAGGTACACACTGACAATGATATTCTTATGGCGATTATCGGTATGTGTGCCAACAACCGCCATATTGGGTCACGTGGTATGGATTGCCTAATTGGTCAATTTTGGCAACAGTTTTCACTCAGGAATACCAACATACTGACAAGAAATGGTTCAACTATAGGAAAAGTTCCGAATATTATTCAATAGCTTATTGAATTGACTCTGATCCATTCTTAAATATCGTTTGAATTGATTAGGATCTGCACTCAGGAATTTTTCGTGAACTAATGTCGTTTCCTTTCCCTCTTTTCTCAATCCAAGATATAATCCACCATCTTCTACATCTCTGTCTTTTATATTCAGCAATGCACATTGCGAATGTAATGCAACGTAAATTATTTTTTTTTTTTCGCACTATAATTTTTCTTGCGGTAAGGGTAGGGTATGTGAGATCGCGTAAATAATAACATACCTATAACACAGTTTATAGCTAAATATAAACCCAGCAAACACACTTGTTACATTTACATAAATGTCACATAAAATTAAGGGAACATATTTATGTAAAATAGTTACGTAAATACTCCATCATATTTCTAAGATACTTAAAACCACAGATTTACGTAATAAGTTTATGTAAGTATGTTGTAGCTAATACGTAAAAACTTACGGTCAATATAGTATCTTCTGTTTTACTTAACTGCTACGTCAAGTTGTTACTTCAATATTAGATTGGCAATACTGCAGAAGGTTCAATGTCTGATTTATGTTGGTAACATCCAGATTCTTTGACAAATGACAATTTCTCAGTGTTGAGTGTTTTAGGTTTTAGCATTAGGCAAGGTAATGGCAGTTTTTAGTAAGACATTTTGTTTATTTGGCGTCTGTTAATTGTGTTATTTCGAAAATTGTATGATATATATATATTATCACCACACTGTGAAACTAAGTAGGTAAATCTTTGATTAAGACAGAATGCCCTACCCCAACCTTTCTAAGAGACAGCAGAGAAGAATTTGATCAAATAATGAAAGTCCAAATCAAGTATCAAATAATGAAAGTTCCCCAAAAGGAGGTAGTAACGCTGAAGAACTTCAGTTAGAAAATGACGATGTGAAAACTTCTTTGGTAAGTTATATTAAAATTCCTAATTAGCTGCACTTTTCTTTCATTCAATTCATTTTCAGCACACACTTCGAAAAATAGAAAGAATTTTCAATTCACAGTCAACTTTGGAAGATAAATCTTTCTAACTTTCAATTAATTTTTTTATTGGTGGAATCAGCGACCTATCATTCCACTATGGAAACTCAGGGAGATTGAAAAATGTTATCAGAGAAATTTATACATTCTTTCAAGGAATCATTTTCCCAAATTCTGTGGGCACCTTATGAAATGAACCCATATTTGGCTTTTTATTTCATTTATCTGAATATACTTACATTTTAGGCCCATATCTTCAAATCTTTGGGTGGTAAAGATGCAAAAGATCATCTGTATAGATGCCTTGGCCAATTATTTACCAATGAGTTGGCTACCATAGCGTTCCTGGTTGGACAAAGGGAGAATTACAAAGCCAAAGACTTGTATTCCATAAAAATATTAACAGAGGTAATATATTTTAAACTTTGGTTGCCAAAATCATTATTATTAATATTTTCAGGGGTATTAATAATAGCAATCATCCTGATGTATCATATTAGTACATAGATAAACATGCAGGAAATGGTTCGATTAAGCGCCAAAGGCTCAATAGAGAAATCAAGAAAAAAAATGCAGAAAGCCAATGAATAATGATCATTGACAGAAGAAAAAGCAATTATTTTGTTTTATTTCTAATGCCAAAATAAATTGTGATTTTAGCAATACGAGAAATTAAATAATTTATTTTATTATACTGAACTTTTATTTTCTCCATTGTGATCTGGCAGTATGAAATTATCAATATAGAATTACATGCAAAGTCATCCTTCCTGTATTACTTTTTTCACAAAAAGTTATTCAAATTAACTGTCAAAACTAAACATACCAAATTTTCAAAAGATACTCATATTATCATGTTTATGTACCATATATCACAAATAGGTAAGTAGTCTTTGTGGTGGTTATCTCGATGGAGACTGGATGGGCTGTGTTGTCACACAATCAAAATTGTACAAATAACCCTTCACCACACCAACTCACTTTACACCTACATGCACATTTAGATAACTTATCATCAGTAGATAATCTACACTGTAGATTATAGTTATCAAGATGTGCATATAATGAGTCTAAAGTGAGTAGTGTGATGAATGATTATTACAATTTGATAGTGATCATCTACATAGCAATGATGTAAAAGCTACATAACATAGTTACGTAACAAGTAATATTACTTATGTAACATACATGTCAATTTTACATAATTGTGTTTGCTGGGAACTGTGCCTATAACCTGAAAATCTCTGTTCTAGCCATAGAAATGTAATTATAATATGATGACATTATAATTACATTTCTATGGTTCTAGCAGGCATCCAATTCATGGCCGAAAGTTACTGCAAATTGTCACTAAAAATTGATGAAAAATTAGAACCGATTCTAAACTCATCAATTTATTGGTCAAGTTCAAATTGACGACAATTTTCTGTTTACACCTATCAATAAAATTCAAGGTCACAAAATTGACCAATTTATTGGATCGTGTAAATTCGCACCGCTCTGGTCACAAAAATCCTAGAACAAAATCCTAGTACTTCTTATGAAATCAAAGGTGTATTAAAGAAAGTGTTGAATGAAAATCAAATTGATCTGTTGTTGAAAAAAAAGAAGCGTGTGAATTGGAAGCCAGGAGAAGTAGCCACTGCTTTTACATTACGAAATTATAGTAAAAAAGCTACTTGTTCCTCATAATTCACCTTAGTTATCCTCTTCCTAGTTTGTCCTCTCTAAGAAGATGGGCTTTGGGATTCAAATGAAGCAAGGGATATTACCATATAGGTATATTGAATTTTATGAGACTGGCTGGCGAAGAACTCACTGAAATGGAAAAGTGTGTAGTATTACAGTATGACGAGATGAAACTGAAGAGCGTTCTTGAGTTTGATAATGCCGAAGATGAGATTGTTGGTCCTTATAACTATATGCAGGTTATTATGGTGCGTGGCCTCTTTTCCAAATGAAAACAACCTATATTCATAGATTTTGATAGAAAAATTACAAAAGATATACCTAATGATGGAAGTAAAAAATAAATTATGATATTAGTTACAGCGTAGTTGCATGTGTTAGTGACTGTGGGGGTGGAAATGTTGGTTTATGGAAAGAACTTAATGTCGGCATTGATACATCATATTTCAGACACCCTAATCAACAATCAAATATATATATGTTTGCTGATGCTCCGCATCTTCTAAAATTAGTGAGAAATTGGCTGATCGATACAGGGTTCGTTCTGGAAGATGGAAGCAAAATAACGTAAACACCATTGGAAAATCTTGTGAAATTAACTGACTCTGAAGTAAATATTTGTTTTAAAATAAATGAAAATCATTTGACATGTGAAAAAACAGCAAGGCAAAATGTGCTGAACTGCTTTCTCACACTACTGCTACTGCATTGATTCATTATGAAGTTGGGAATAAAATTGAAGCAAGGGCATTATCTGAATCCATTGAGGCAGTTAATAAGTGGTTTGACATATTCAACAGCTACATTCCTATTAATAATTCCAACAAAATCTGCTTATGTATAACATCAAAGAACAAAATCATATATTGAATGACATTAAAACTAAGATGTTTATAAACTGTCTTCAAACCTTTCATGTCCATTAATTCTTTGAAAATGTTATTTGATGATATGAACCAGAAATTTTCTGCCAGTTATATCCTGACCCATAGGCTAAACCAGGATTCTCTAGAAAACTTTTTTTTCCAAGTAAGAAGTGGTGGTGGAGTTTATGATCATCCTTCTCCATTGGATGCTCTATCTAGAGTGAGGATGATAATTTTGGGTAAAAAGACAGGAATTCTTGAAACTCACAGTACAGAAGATCAACAACAGGATGAATATATGGTGGCTCAGATGTTCCATAGGGCAAATGTGTCAATCAATTAATCATCTACAATAAATGATAATTCTGAAAACGGGTCTTCCAGTTCTACGTCTCAGGAACAAATGAATCCTGTAACTGTCATTGATAATGGACCTGAGACTACTGGAGATGCTTTGGAATATATTGGGGGATATATAGCGAAGAAATATAAAAAAAATATATCCAGGTTTGGGTGACTACACATACAAATATAGTACTGAACATGATTATTCCTTACCCACTTGGGTACAACATCTTTCTTATGGAGGTTTAATTAAACCAAATGAAAGTTGGAAGTCAACCATTGAAAAATTCAATGTGGAATTCGAAAAATTTCATCAACAAGATTTAGGACTTGGACTGAGAAAGGGAAAAGAGGTAACAACAAAATTGATAAGGGACATATCAAAAAAAGGCATTCAGGCATCAGAATAAAATACATTAATTTGAAGTCACAGTCAAGAAGAAGAAAGAGAGATGGAACTGATGATGAAAAGAGATCAAGATTGAAAAAAACTAAAAAAATTATAAACATAAACTGATTTTGTTAGTAATATAGAAATAATCCATTACAAGTGGTGTTCATTAAAAGAAAACGTAAAAATATCACTGTAGTAAGGTATCCTGATTTAGAAACAAAATCAGAAATACTATTAGCCCTTTTCAATCAATAAAGTTTGTTCAGAAAATTCCACTAAAAAAATATTTTTCCCATATTAAAAATTGTAACAAGCAACACAAAGATCTGAAAAATAAATTATTTCATTTGGCGAAAATTTCTAATTTCACATTTGGGTAGAATCTTCATTCAATATGTTCCCAATAAATGAAGGTACTCAATGCCTGGGTTATCTTTACATTTTTTGTAATTTGACAACTTCCCAAAAACAGCGAAATATATTTTTTTCATTATTGAATAATAGTTATATTTTTGTTGACTGTAGAATTTTTAAAACTAGACAGTATGCTGAAAAGAGTTGAAAGCATGTTATAGTTAGTGTTATAATTTTCTCTTTATAAATCCATTTCTATATCAATATATACTCAAGTGCAAAGACATTGAGCCACTTTTGTTTAAAAATGTTCTGTTTTTTTTTCATTTTCTGATGAATATAGAAGAAAATGTTATTTACATAATTTGTTGTGACATCCTGGAGATTGAATACCTATACGTGTGCTGCCTATACAACCTGAAAGCCGTGGAAAGGAGGCACTATGATAAAAACCTCTCAGTATTTCTATAATTTCTTCCTGTGTGTTGTAGACAAATGTGCACCTGTGTCATAAAAGAGAAGAGCTGTTAAAAGGACTTGGCACAGATATAAGGGGGTTTCTAGGCATCGATAGAATTCAATTGCATTTGTGCAGGGTGTAATTGAAACTTTCTATTTCTTGTCATGTAATAAGCAATTTTAATATAACTTGTAGTGCGATTATCAAGATCATAATGCAAAATTGATATCTATGAAGGAATGCCTTTGTGCCACCATATTACAAATTTGTGCCACCATAAAAAGATTCCAATCAGTCCCCTCATGGATAGTTTATACTTGAGATTTGACCAGGAGTTTTTGGTGAAGCTATTTCATTGAAACGGTAGAAAACTATTGCACATATTGCGATCATAGTAAAAATACAAATCAGTCCCCTAATAAGGGTAGTTCATGCTTACAATTTTTCGAAGGACTTTGCGCTGACCGAAAGTAACCAGTGAAGATATTTCAATGAAACGCTGGAATATGATTGCCAAAAATATATTATTTGTGCCATAATAGAAAACATTCGCATTAGTCACCTGATAAATGTGACTATCGTCGTCGAGATTCACCTTTGAGTTGCATTTCATTTATATATTTTTTGAATATTGATGAGATTGAAATTGTAACGGTCAATTATGATATATATTTTATTTTCTATGCGGATTCTGCCAAAATCATTTAATTGGATATATTGGAATTCTATTTTTATTATAGTGTAAAGTATCCTTACAAGGTATCAAACAGCACAAAGTGATCCTTGGGATATACAGAGGATATCTGTCCGGGATTAAACTTTATCCCTGGGATATATTCAGTTTGTACCGGGGATATTCTAGGGATATAGAGGTGGGACTGTTTTCTATATCCCACAGCTGTCCCAGAAACATACTTTTCCATAATCTAGGGATATATATATAAATGATCCATTAGATATATTAAGTATATATATATAGATATATTAAGTATATATTAAAAATGTTCCTGGGATATATGCATTCTGTATTGGGGAATCCCTTGGGATATAGGGGCGGAACTCTTTTCTTGACCCCACTGAATAACCTTATCCTGGGATATTGGGAAAACCCTCATTGGTTTTCATCAGGCAATCCCTAGGATATTCTACAAACCGAGAAATTGGATGTAAAAATCCCCAGAGATGGAGATCATTTGATTTGCCTTCAATAGTGATTTTATAACAGCTTCCTTATAAAAACGTTATATAATTTGGAAATGAGAAACAATTTTCTGGGAAAAATGGGCTTTAAATGAGAGAAAAAAATATTTGGGATAACTTTATATAATATAGTTTATATTGTATTGCACGCATATTCATAATACTCATCAGTCCGGTACAATATTTTCTTTATCTGCTGGTCCTCTCCTTAACAATCTGTCATTGACATGTCTAAGCCAACTCTTTATGGCTTCCTCAATGTTTTTTTCTGATGCCACAATATGTTTATTTCTCATAATTGCTTCTGAAATAATGTTTTCCACTTTCATATAATAAGAAAAATGTTTTACAACTCACCAATTGTTGTTTTGGCAAGAAAGGAATCTTTGAAGGATTTCTTTCCCTTCAGCCCATGGCAATTATATTCGAATGCAATTTCATCGGCTAAAATTCTTGAGTGTATTCTTTTCACTCAGTCATATACTGTATTGCCACCAATTTTCTGAAGGTAAGTTACCTGAAATTTGAAAGAAATGACTGTGAAGGGAAAAATAATCTCATCATAACAAGATTACATTATGTTAAGTGGCATACTTACAAATTTTTCATGTTCTCTCTTATTTTCAATAAGTCCTTCGAAATTTTAGAAAGATGCAAGCTACTCTGTGGGAAATTGAAAAATGAATTCTTCCTCTGCTACTTTTGCCGAATCCTAATTCTTTTCCAGCAAAGTTTCTCTGATACTGGCAATATCTTCACTGATTTGCTGGATTTTTAAGGTGAGAGTACTAAGTTTTCGGAAAACTTGAATTTCGAACTTTTTGTTCCTTGATTCTTCGCTACGTTGCGTAACTGAAACTAAGAGAAATCGAAATTGATTAATGTTTTGAAGAAAAATGGAATTGCAAAAAATTCCATTAATCAGAAGTGTTATTATCGAGAAAAGGTATCCCAAAAATTAATATGCTGTAACGAATTCCAATAAACTGGTAAATACATGCGATGAAGAAACGCCAGATGGCCTGGTTAAAACGGTAGAGTACATTCACTATTGAGATAGCATGTTTGTCCTTCCTCCACTTAATGAACAGTTCCTCACGAAGATGTCCGAAGCGAAGCTATTACGAGAAATTCCATAGGCGTACCAAATGATTTAGTAAAAGCGATACACAGACGTATCATGAATTTGATAGCATTCGCCATAATTTCTTCTTCCGCTATGGAAAAGTACTCACCGCAGACTCCAGGGCTTTTTTGCAAGGTAACAGTAAACAAAATTGAATAAACTACTTCTAGATACCCACTTATTAACCTGACAAACGTAACCTTTCAACTGCTCCATGTCATGACACTGCTGTATACGATGACAATCGTGTCTACTCGTGTTTCCATCTCTCTACCTACAATTGTGCTCAGCGTGCCAATTTTAGTAGATTTCTACTTTTTTAAGGCATTTTTCCTATAATTTCAGTAGGTAATTTTTTCTTGGAGATTTTAGTAGAGTTTCATTTTGTTGTCATTGGGTGATTCTATATATATTTTATTAGGTTTATTTCACATTTTTGCCTCTCGTTCCTTTAACACTTTCTCAGTTATTACGTTTCATACTCTACATTCCAAAAGTGGCAACCTCGCATTTCACTTGACATTCAGAAGTAGAACCGCGAATCGCGGTAAAAATCGAATAATACTTTTACGACATATATGTATTGAGTACCAATATTGATAATAAAGCCAGCAAATTTTAGCGGTCTACACGAATTAAAACGTTATTTCGTGATACAAAGTGTTGGTAGAGTTCTGTTTTTTTTTTCTTGGTTCATTAGATTTTGGTAGAATTGGTAGATTTCTTTTTAAAAATGTGGCCACGCTGATTGTGCTGTCTCAATTCAAAGAGAGTAAACGTTATCTGAGTATTGAAACGACCGTTTGGTAGGTAGATTTGCTGTGCTACGGCGAATCTTCACCAGTGTCTTGGCATGCAGCGTTTGAAAGGTTGGGATTGTTTAATTAATAAATAGGTAGTGGAGTTATTTATTCAACTTTGCAATAGTTTACTCGGTACCTAGCCAAAATACCCAGTGCTAAGTACTATTCAGTAGGGGAAAAAGAAATAGGAGTGTTAGGAAAGTTATAGGAGTGTAAGTTCTCTACGTCTCGTGAATCGCCTATACCAAATAATTTGGTACGCCTATGGAATTTCTATTAATAGCCATAGTTAGACAATGGTTCGGGTATCTTCGATAAAAATTGGTTGTTAGGCGGGGGAAGGCCAAAGTGGTCGTTTCAATACTGGATGAGCTCTAGGAGAGTCTATTCTCCATAAGACAATGGTAACACTAGTAGAAAGAGATGAAAGAGCATTTGTGAGTCATAGTGACGTATTCGGGCATGTCATGGCCACCATTCTCTCTGGACAGTGGCGGACTAGCACACTCCGCACTTTGGTATAGTATTTCTAATCCCAATTGTACCGACACAAAAAGTTTCGAGAAGGCATTCTCTTCCACACGTCTGAACTTTTTTATGATTGTACCAGGAACGCTTTGAAAGTAAAAACACTGGTAGTATATAAATTTCCCATTTGCCGGGCAGTGCATATGAACACTCCTCGTAGTGCTCTCATTTTTATTGCCGTTCCAATTGGGATTAGAATAACTATATCTGAGAGTTACAGGTTACAGTTTTGTTTCGTTGGTTTGAGTTTTGGCTATATTTCCATTTTATGCTTTATGCCCTATTGAATTTCTGACAGATGTGAGGTGACTGTGAGAGCCTTCTGCATTTCTGAGCAGAGTTTTTTTTCGGATTATTCTGTCGAAGTAGAAGAGAATATATTTGAAAATAGACAATTGAACATTTTACTATCAGTACTTTGATAACGTACCTACAAGAGTCCTACAAAACCTACAAAATCCTAGTAAGTAAAAAGTTTTTGGTACGAATTTATGTTTTCATTAAGAAACTGAAACAACAAAATCTCAAAATTCGCAACAGAGATTTGAAATTACTTATATTAATTTCTTTGACAGATTTCGTTTTTTAACTTTTTTAATTTTAAAAAGAAGTGAAAAGGGAAATTAAGGGGAAAACAACAGTTGCAAATAAAATTCTAATTTCTTTGACAGATGACATTTATTAACTTTTTTAATTTTTCAATGTTGGTAATAAATGAATCGGACTGTGTAAGAAGGAGGATCTTTTTCGATAAAAACGACGATATTTTGTGCAAAGTTGTGCCGAAAATAAGTGATTTAGGGTGTATTGTTTATGCTGGTAAAAAGAAGGAGGCATTTTGAGTGAGTTTTGTGCGAGAAAACGGTGCTTGAAATTTATTTCGGAAAAAGCGATGTAACTCTGAAACGGTATGAGACCGCCGCATTTTCAGGAGGCAAAAACACGTAAGAAAAGTGTTTTCCCCATATTCGGAGTGCATGAGTGATGTAACTGAATATTTACCCAGGAAATGAAAAAGGTGAATGTTCAAATAACGAACGGGCTGATCTCTGGAAACTGGAGGCAAAATTACTGAAAACTAAAAATAACTTTTGACTTTAAGGTAAAACAACACAAGCAGTGCTGCCAATTGAAAGTATACAATATGCTGACTAGCGTCTATCAAAATGCGGAGTTTTACTCCCAGGATTTTGAGAATGCTTACAAAATCCTTACAAACTTAATTTATACATAATCTATGGTATATATGGATGATTTCGAGGGTCGACTTGTACTGATAGATACTGATTCTGAAACGAAAGCAGAACAAATTAGACTAGAAGAAGCACATATTCACAAATGTCCATTGAACTGGAAATGTGCCCCCTTTCTCGAATATTTTGATTTGCACATAAAGACTACCACCTAGGGAGCTCAGCAACAAACTTAGATATTGAAAAAATATGTAATATTTTTCATAATTCGGAATTAAAAGCGCCAATTATGTCGTCACATTCAAAAACATACTCCTAGCGCCTCTGGTGGATGTAAGCATCGTTATTTCACACACTTCAATTTTTTCATGGTGACACAAAAAATATAATTTTGTGCATCTGCATTTCAGCGTTTCAATGGAATATCTTAGCTGGAAATCCCCGGTTAGCAGTTATTAGAAAAATCACAAGTACAAACTACCACTACATGAGGTTAAATTTTTTAATATGGTGGCATGAAGGCATTCCTTCAAAGATGTCAGTTTTGCATTATGATCTTGATAATCGCATTACAAGTTATATTAAAATCGCTTATTACATGACAATAAATAGAAAGTTTCGAATACACTCTGTATCAACTAATGCAAATGCTATCGTGATCGAGTAAATTAATCTAATATACCTTAGGTGTAACCATAGAGAAACTAAAAATAAAGAGAGTTGTCAAACCTGCAGTAAAAGTTGGCACCACGTTTAGACAGTGGCGACATATCTCGCAACTGGCCGAACTAAATACAGTTGGTAAGACCGATTGAAATAAGGCGGGTTTTTCAAATGTGTTACTTTTATATGATTGATATGATATATATTTTATAAGTGATCGATTTGCCATTCTTGTATTCCATATGAAT
Organism: Gonioctena quinquepunctata; assembly: GCA_018342105.1. Lineage (NCBI taxonomy): Eukaryota > Metazoa > Arthropoda > Insecta > Coleoptera > Chrysomelidae > Gonioctena > Gonioctena quinquepunctata. The sequence continues at coordinate 97,580 of JAFIRS010001995.1, forward strand.
GGTTGTATCATATGAAATACAGGAATGGCAAATCGATCACTAATAAAATATATACAGTAATCGATTCGTAGAATCTGTTAGTTCGTTCGTGGTTAAAATAAAGTAAATCTTTATTTAATGATAACAAGAACAAAATTAAAGATCTTATAAAACAAGAATAATAACTATAAAAACACATTTTATTGTATCTAGGACAAGGTACAACTACAGACAAAACAACAATAAAACTACAGACAAAACAAAATTAAAAATATTCTTCAGTCTTATCATCAAATCAACCAAAATAAAAACAAATTACATTTACAACAAACCTTCAATAATTTTGTTCATTTATAAGCACAAAGGAGAACGAGTAGGTATACCTAACAAATACTCCAGTTTGATGATAATCTTCGTACTTCCTCAAATGGTGATAGGAAATGGAAACTGATGGACGGAAATAAGTATCAGTTTGTGAAAAAGTTTTTGCAACTGATGGATGGAAATAAGTATCAGTTTGCGAAAAGCAGCTTATATTTTACCTTGTGAAAGAATATTTCGAGGAATTTCAGCGTCAACTCGAGTAACAAAACATTCCATTTTCGACGTTGGGTTCATAATTCAAGTCCATAGTATAATTTCTATAATTAATTTTTCGGTGACAATTAAACAGTAGAATTATTCTGAAATTATTACGTGGTTTGTCATCTTCTGACAAATGTCGAAATTGGAAAATTATCATGTCAGTCGTCTGTTGATTGCGGGCAGCGCCTCCATGCGCGACTGGCCGTACCAAAAACTTGGTGGTCAAGATCGCCAATGTTTCAAACAGTCTCTTTATTTTTAATTTGTCTATGGGTGTAACATTCTAAAATTTCAGGCAATTCTATCAATGACTAGAAACCCCCTTATATCTGTGCCTAGTTCTTTGGTTTATTGGTTTCACCGGTTAATTCCTGTTACTATTAATTGAGTGTAGGCCTTAGTGCACTTATATACATTTCAATCCTGATGATGTAAATAAGTACCTTGATTTGAATGATTTGTGAGGTTAAATTCCGTATCTTGAAAAAAAAAATCGTCGAAATAACGTTTGGTTCATCTCCTTTCAAAATGTATGTCGAGAATAGAATTGATTTAGCCGAACGGGTTACACATAACGTTGAAAAATCTTTCGAAATCCTTTCATCGAAGAAAGGGTGAAAACAGACATGTTTCGATCTTTGCAGAGCCGTATTGTATGTATTACGGATTCCGGAAAGTTTCTAAAGCGCCACGCTTTGACTTCGGCTTCGAGTTAAAGGAAAAAAATGCGTATGTAGATAGCACTCAATGAGAATTCTTAACATTTTAACACGAATTTGGAAATTTCAAGTCATAATGTTCAATAGGCCTTTTCATTTAGATGATATTTTAAGGCGCATGCGCTCGTTTTGAGACCCAAAGTCTGATTGGCTATTGGGAAAGTGAATAGCCATTGGTTGGTTTTGAAATAACAATTTGAGATTGGCTTAGTTCAAAATTAGCGGTATTTTCACATTATGTCAACAGTCAACTTCATGACAAATGCACCTGCATACATTGGCGTTCGTAACTTTCTTTGTAGGTTAAGTACTTATTACCTATTTTATACCGCCAAAAACCTTTCATTTGTAGATAAAATAATGTACACGAATATTTTCTAATGGTGAGTTTTCTTCTCCATGTAAATTCAAGTCAACTATCCATAGAAGAACTCGGAAATATTTTATTTCCTTTAAAAAAAAATCGCTGTCAATGCCGTTGGGTCTGACAGGCAAACAAAGTTAGTCATTTGTCATCTAAATGAAAAAGCCTATTCGATTAGGTATAACATATTCACGTTGACATATCTGATCTTGAATGTATATTGGACCACTCTGTATGTTACGTGGGCCACCTGTACTCATGTCCAAGTAGGTAACTATGATGCGTTAATGCTACAAGATTCTGATTGGTTAGAGCTTATTAGTGCCTCCTATTCAGTTTACTTTGGTCTCAATTCACTCTATTTCGTATATTCTCTCATGAGCTAGCTTGGAGAGGCGGCGAAGCCATGAAATAGCATGATGCATTTTTTCAAACCTGAAATTGACATATATCTGGGTACAGAACTCGTAGGATAGAATATAATCCTATATTTTCAAAAATCACACAAGGAGACAAAGTGGTTGGTAACCAATCAGAAAAATCCAAATTTATGCCTGATGAGATTTTTTAATAAATATATTGAAAACAGACGAAATGCTCAATGTGAACGATTCTTTATATAACAGCTAATCCCATTAGCAATACTTTGGCATTAAAAAAGTGGTACATGAATGTTCTGGTTGATCGGAATACGATGTCCAGGGGGTCCCAAAAAGCAGCCAGAAAGGCAGGATTACAATTAGAACGAAATAAAATATGAAATCATTCTTTATGAGCTTCTGCTGTGTCAACTTTGGTCAAAAGTGGAGTAGGAGAAGAGCAGTTGATCAAAATAACGGACCATTCATTTAAGCTCAATTAGACCTTTCTTGGAACTTGATGAACATCAACATCAAAAAACCATTGTCAAAAAGATCAGAGAAGAAATTCAAGAACTGTCGTCAAAAGTCCCAGGACGTAGGTAGTTCCCGCCTGGAGGCCACTTCGATCACAAAAAAAGTACAGCCTACAACATCAAGTACGCTTTATAATAATTGTGTTTTTAATTATAATACCTTGTATTGTACCAAATAAAATTTGTTTCTGATATTTTTGTAATATTTTATCCAGGAAATAGTCTAAAAAATATATTTCCTGTACGCAGAATGGCTTGAAATTATTGCATATAGGTTTGTTGCCTTAAGGAAACAGCCTTCATGCATTTTTATTGTTATTTGACTAAAACAAAAACTGATATGTATTAAGTACCAATATTGATAATAAAGAACAAATGTGAAGCCAATACAAATGAAGCAACGTTGAATTGATGCACATGCGCGAAAATGGAGGCGTGATATGTGCTAGTCAAGAGTTGATCTATTAGCGTTGTTTCTCTCTCACATGTCTTGTTTCATTATGATTGAACTGGAAGCGTAAACTTTTTTGAATACACATTTTGAATTGACGCGGCCGATACTTGATGAAGATCCATATTTAAAGTAAACTAAAAAACACTTCACTACGATTCCCACAATAATAGGTTTACAAAACCCACGACACGTGTTTTGCTATACTATAGCTTTTTCAAGTGGATACTGAGTTTCCATGTATATGTGGAAATTGAGTTTCCACTTGAAAAAGCTATAGTATATCAAAACACGTGTCGTGGGTCTTATAAACCAATTTTTGTGAAAATCGTAGTGAAATGTGTTTTTCAGTTTACTTCAAATAAAAATATATAGTGGATATTTATTGTGTATTATATGGATTTTCTTGTTTGAATCGTTCCTAATTTATTATTGATTTCATACTGTTGTTATGATTTTTATTGTTTCATTTTAATTAGTTTATAGTTGGTTCCAGTTAGTAGTGTTCGTAGTTCTTAGGTTCAGTTCATAGACTTTTTTAATGATGTCCGCGAAAAACCCACACATTTGCTTTTTTTATCGATAAGAAATCAAGAATATGTATAAAGATGTATAAAGCTGGGAAGGGTAATGCTTTACTCCTGCTGGTGACCAGGTTTGGCTGAACAATCCACGTAAGGAAAAAGGTGTATGGTTCACCTATCCCCCAATCTTACACAGTTTTGGAGCGTTTTGATTAATTATTCCTTCAGCTTTACAATTTGTCCGGCTATGAGTTCAAAGAATATATTTGGAAAACACATTAAAACATTTTGTTATGGAATTCAATGACATGACGGGCTGGGTAAACATGTTCTGGTATTTTTTTTTGTATCTCTTTGCTGATCAATATTCCAAGATTCGAATCCACCAATGAAATTAATTTTTGTAATCTAATCAAATATAACCAGGACGATTTGCCCGGTATTATATTTGCATAAAAAATTTACCTCAAACGAGGCCCCTATATATTACTCAATAAACACGGAGCAAATACTTTTTAGTTTTGTATATAGACATATATTCGGTTTGTTGAATCTTGTTATAGATAAAACAATAAAAACACTTGCTATCTTTTATTGATCTCGTCCATTGAAATGAAGCTGCTCCTCTAGAAATGGTTTTGTTGTAATGTTCAGTCTGAAAAATTAAACATTACATGGCATTTAGTTCTTGTAAATAAAATGCCATGCTCTGCTTCACTCAATGAACTCGCCGCCAAGTTGTGTATATAATTATTTCCCGTTACTCTAACCCCAGTATATAACAATGAGATTTCAACCATCCAAAAAAGCGAGCGAAAAAGATCAAGTATAATTACTTAGAGATAATATTACTGACACAACACAAATAACATTTTTTTCCCCCCAAAAATATGTCAAATATAAATTTAATCTAACCTTTAAATTACTGTGATAAGTATTAACAAATTTTTGATTTCACGAATATATTTATTGCTCCGTCTACGTGCTGCCAATATGACAATGAAGACATATAAACCGACCTCACTTTCATTACATTGCTCTTAAGGAGACGCCCACAGACGATGAGATCGGTATCGCTACATGTTGCATGATACCGTGGTGGCGATACAAATTTCATCGTGTGTGTGGTTGTATCAGTATTACGGTATCAATATCACCGTCTCAATCACAGTCGTGAAACGTCGATACCACATGCTTGCGAATGATGTTTCACGATTCCGTCTCACCGTGTGTGGAGACGCTGATACTGGATACAAATCTCATATACATGTAGCGATACCGATCTCATTGTCTCTGGGGGCCTTTATGGCCAGTTATCGATATTCGTAGTTCATAAATATATGCTTAATACATATATGCTTACGACTCATGGTAATAATTCAGTGGTCACCATTTCGCTGTTTTAGAATACAGATACTAGGTGGCGACTTCTATACCAAACAGAGAAGAAATCTGGTGACGTTTAAACCTCTTTTCTTTTCTGACAGTTACCTATGATGTGGATTTTGAGATGTGTAATGTATATGTATTCAACTAAATAATGGTAAAACTTTATTGATTTGAGTGTGAGGTGTTAATTCTGTAAATATCATCTAGATTCCTTCTACATTGTATGTAAAGGTAGGACTAAACATATGACTGCTAACGTAATTCATTCAACCGATATTTTTCTTTGCTTTCCTCTAGAATCTCTAGAAGAAAACAGTATTCATTATGGCTACATATGAGGAATACATTCAGCAGAATGAAGATAGAGACGGAATCCGTTTCACTTGGAATGTTTGGCCATCTAGTAGAATAGAAGCTACCCGTTTAGTGGTCCCTTTGGGATGTCTCTATCAACCCCTTAAGGAACGTTCAGATCTTCCTCCTATTCAATATGATCCTGTACTGTGCACAAGAAGTAATTGCCGAGCAATATTGAATCCCCTCTGCCAAGTAGACTATCGTGCTAAGTTGTGGGTGTGCAATTTTTGCTTTCAGCGAAATCCAGTGAGTTATTTCCTGAGCATTGTATTATTTATTGGTCTAATATTTTTGTTATTAGTTTCCTCCACAATATGCTGCAATTTCGGAGCAGCATCAGCCTGCAGAGCTCATGCCAGCATTTTCTACAATAGAATATACCATTACTAGGGCTCAGTGTCCGCCTCCCATATATCTATACGTTGTTGATACATGTATGGATGAAGAGGAACTAGGTTCACTCAAGGACTCTTTGCAGATGTCATTGAGTTTATTGCCCTCTAATGGCTTGATTGGACTCATTACTTTTGGGAAAATGGTTCAAGTGCATGAGTTAGGTAAGATTTCAATTACTAAATGTACACATAGTGTTTGTTTCAATGACAAGCTTGTACTCATTTATTAGAAAAGTAGTCTCGAACTTATTCTTGAATGATTGTTAAACTTGTATAATTTTTTATCTTCATTCGGTTGAAACTATCTTGGATGGTTTATTTCTGGAGATGATTCAAAATGTATACAATTTGAAAAGAATTCTTAAAATGTATTATTCATAATTAAAATTCAAAACTGTAAGTTATGATATGATCCACAGTATTTTTCAATAACTCAAAATTCCGGTGGAATATTTTGCAACCAATCATATTTTACATATCATTTATTGCCGAGATGATGGCTGTCACAATTTGCAGAAATTCAATGAGTTCATAAGAATGGCATAATGCAAGCAGTAAGGAATGTGAAGTTAAGATTAGAGCATAAAAACAATATTTTGAAAATAACAATAGCTTCAGGAGAAGGCTTAAAAAATCAATATATTTGATTTTGAAAATGTAGTGTGCCTGGGGTTACGTATTAACCGCGGCATATTGTTACATTAAGTAATACAGTCATTCCACAGAAACTCTCGTATGACTGCAGGCCACAGCAGCCACACACAATTTCGGAAAGGTTTCAGAAGAATGACATGTTTTTTTTTTTCATGATAGCAGTGTAGACACATGGATTTTATTTACCATTATTTCATTATTACAATGAATTAGGTATATCAGTATATCGGTAAATATGTATATCACATTTCCATATAAATTTGGGTGTATAACAATTTTGTCAATATGAACTCTATAACAATGCAATAACTAATACATTTGGCAGAATTGAGTTAAAAGATTAGTGAATAAAGTGGAATACCATAGATTTTTTAAATAATTTTATGAATGTTCTAGAAACAACTTTACACATAAAATTTTGTAGTTCCACTTTTTCACAATTTTTTCATAGTAATATATTACCAGATAATTTTTTTTTCATAAAGGCCTTGTAAATATAAAATAACTGAAGTCCCACTGTTTTGTACTTTAATTTTTAAATGCATCACAATTTTCATGACATAAATGCTGAGCATTATGAGTTACATGGTACTACATAAGTGCTTCTTTTTTTGAATTAAAAAAACATCTCTCCAGAACGGGTGTGAAAACAGCTACGGTTTTCTAATCCACGGTTTTTGATCTGGCAACACTGCCTTTCATAAGCACGCGCTTGATTAGATAGAACCGTTTTGTGTTCCCGATCAGTTCGCTAATCTCTTCAGCATCTTATTCTCAAACTGGGAAGGTATTATCATTAACGGAGGAAACAAATGATCGCGCATTAGGAAAATGGTAATCATATGTGATATATCAAGTGAGAAATTATATTTCCAAATTAAGCGATAATTCGTATTTTGGGTGGGTCGGTGGATGTGTTTATTTTAAAATCCTTCGAAGGGAGGGCTGTAGAAGAAAATTTAGGAAGTGACCTGCAAAAGTCATTGTCGGGCCGACAGAGGGGGTACAGAGTTTTTTTTAAATTCAGATATTCACTGAAACTTTATAAGGCGATGGCACGCATAATGACTATGTACAAAATTATCTTATACATATGAACTTTATTTCCACACCCGCAAAAGTCATTGTCGGGCAGTCAGAGGGGGTACAGAATTTTTTTTTAAATTCAAATATTCACTGAAATTTTATAAGGCAATGGCACGCATAACCAATAGATACCAAATGATCTTATACATATCAACTTTATTTCCACACGGGAAAAAGTCATTGTCGGGCCGTCAGAGGGGATACAGAATTCTTTAAAAAATTCAAATATTCACTGAAATTTTATAAGGCGATGGCACACATAATGAATAGGTACAAAATGATCTTATACATGATAACATTATTTCCACACCCGCAAAAGTCATTGTCGGGCCGTCAGAGGAGGTACAGATTTTTTTTTAAATTCAAATATTCACTGAAACCTTATAAGGCGATGGCACACATCATGGTACCAAATGATCTTATACATATCAATTTTTTACCCGCAAAAGTCATTGGGGGTACATAATTTTTGGAACGAAGTCCTTATCGCGCGTTGCAAAAGGGGGCTAGACGGAATAAATTGAGACCAAAAGTTGTAACGACACTTTTTGCTGTAGTTGTAAGCCGTGCGGCGTGCGCGTGTTTCTCTGTCTGTCTCTCTCTCTCTCTCTCATAGAAAGCAAGCCAGTTATTTTCTTTGGTCTTTCTATTTCGCATTGAACAGTGTGGTGTCGCGACGATTATTTTTGTTGAGTGTATACAGGTTTTTTGTACATAATAAATAATAAAAAATGATAACAATAATGAATCCTGACAGTGTTTCTGCAAAAGTACCGGATATTGCTGATGGAGTTAGGTAAGTAGAGATTTTATACAGACAATAATAAATGCTTATGTATATTTAGCAAGTATGCATTATAACCTCTCTTTACTATTCTGCTAACCAAGTCATACGCATTATAATCTCTCTATTATTGTGTGTTTAGCAAGTGTACGCGTCATAACTTTAATAAATTTAAAAGCAAATTATATTTTAATATTCCAATATCAATGCGTATGTACTAAAATTGAGCCTACTGATCAAGTTTATATTACATTATATTTGTTAATAATAAAAAAAATATTATTATAACTTAAAAAAAATTAAATTTTATTACAATTCCTTCACTAATTAATCGAAAGGAACTTCGTTCCATCCGGGTGTCCCTTGGCACCAAATTTTTTTTAATTCATATATTCACTGAAACTTTTAAGGCGATGGCACGCATAATGATGGGTACAAAATGATCTATACGTAATAACTTTATTTCCATACCCGCAAAAGTCATGTCGGGCGTCAGAGGGGGTACAGATTTTTTTAAAAATTAAAATATTCACTGAACATTTATAAGGCGATGGCACGCATAATGAATGGGTACAAAATGATCTTATACGTAATAACTTTATTTCCACACCCGCAAAAGTCATTGTCGGGCCGTCGGAAGGGGTACAGAATTTTTTTAAAAATTCAAATCTTTACTGAAATTTCATAAGGTGATGGCACGCATAATGAATGGGTACAAAATGATCTTATACATATTAACTTTATTTCTACACCCGCAAAAGTCATTGTCGGGCCGTCAGAGGGGGTTCAGAATTTTTTTTTAAATTCAAATATTCACTGAAACTTTATAAGGCGATGGCACGCATAATGAATGGGTTCAAAATGATCTTATACACATATCAACTTCATTTCCACACCCGCAAAAGTCATTGTCGGGCCGTCAGAGGGGGTTCAGATTTTTTTTTTAAATTCAAATTTTCACTGAAACTTCATAAGGCGATGGCACGTCATTGTCGGGCCGTCAGAGGGGGTACAGATTTTTTTGAAAAATTAAAATATTCACTGAAACTTTATAAGGCTATGGCACACATAATGAATGGGTACAAAAGATCTTATAAGTAATAACTTCATTTCCATACCCACAAAAGTCATTGTCGGGCCGTCAGAGGGGGTACAGATTTTTTTGTAAATTCAAATATTCACTGAAACTTTATAAGGCGATGGCACGCATAATGAATGGGTTCAAAATGATCTTATACGTAATAACTTTATTTCCATACCTGCATAAGTCATTGTCGGGCCGTCAGAGGGGGTACAGAATTTTTTTTAAATTCAAATATTCACTGAAATTTATGCAGGCCATAAATGACGTTCAATTTAATATAAGGGGAAAAGGAAATTAATTTTTCCGTCATTTGGCCGCAGGGGGTACAGATTTTTTTAAATTAAATTAGGCAATGGCACCATAATGAAGGGAAAATCTTATAAGTAATAACTTCATTTCCATACCCACAAAAGTCATTGTCGGGCCGTCAGAGGGGGTACAGATTTTTTTGAAAAATTAAAATATTCAGTGAAACTTTATAAGGAGATGGCACGCATAATGAATGGGTGCAACATGATCTTATACGTAATAACTTTATTTCCACACCCGCAAAAGTCATTGTCGGGCCGTCAGAAGGGGTACAGAATTGTTCAAAAAATTAATATTTTTCACTGAAACTTTATAAGGCGATGGCACACATAATGGATACCAAATGATCTTATACATATCAACTTTATTTCCACGTCCAAAGTCATTGTCAGGCCGTCAGAGGGTACAGAATTGTTTGGATGGCACACATAATAAAAAAATACTTCAAAAGAATTCCCAAATTTAAAAAAGGGAAAAAAATACATTAATTTTAAATAAATACATTAGTTTCAGTGAATATTTGAATTAAAAAAAAAAGAACTGTACCCCCTCTGACGGCCCGACAATGACTTTTGCGGGTGTGGAAATAAAGTTAATATGTATATGATCATTTTGTATCCATTCATTATGCGTGCCATCGCCTTATAAAGTTTCAGTGAATATATTAATTTTTTGAAAAAATCTGTACCCCCTCTAACGGCCCGACAATGACTTTTGCGGGTGTGGAAATAAAGTTATTATGTAGAAGATCATTTGGTATCCATTCATTATGCGTGTCAACGCCTTATAAAGTTTCAGTGAATATTTTAATTTTTCAAAAAAATCTGTACCCCTTCTGACGGCCCGACAATGACTTTGCGGGTGTGGAAATAAAGTTAATATGTATAAGATCATTTTGTACCTATTCATTATGCGTGCCATCGCCTTGTAAAGTTTCAGTGAATATTTGAATTAAAAAAAAAATTGTACTCCCTCTGACGGCCCGACAATGACTTTTGCGGATGTGGAAATAAAGTTATTGCGTATAAGATCATTTTGTACCCATTCATTATGCGTGCCATCCCCTTATAAAGTTTCAGTGAATTTTTGAATTTAAAAAAAAATCTGTACCTCCTGTGACGGCCCGACAATGACTTTTGCGGGTGTGGAAATAAAGTTGATATGTATAAGATCATTTGGTACCTATTCATTATGCGTGCCATCGCCTTATAAAGTTTCAGTGAATATTTGAATTTAAAAAAAAAATTCTGTACCCCCTCTGACGGCTCGACAATGACTTTTGCGGGTGTGGAAATAAAGTTATTACGTATAAGATCATTTTGTACACATTCATTATGCGTGCCATCGCCTTATAAAGTTTCAGTGAATATTTTGAATTTTTTAAAAAATTCTGTACCCCCTCTGACGACCCGACAATGACTTTTGCGGGTGTGGAAATAAAGTTATTACGTATAAGATCATTTTGTACCCATTCATTATGCGTGCCATCGCCTTATAAAGTTTCAGTGAATATTTGAATTTTTCAAAAAATTCCGTACCTCTTTTGACGGCCCGACAATGACTTTTGCGGGTCACTTCCTAAATTTTCTTCTACTGCCTTCCCTACGAACGATTTTAAAATAAGCACATCCACCGACCCACCCAAAATACGAATTATCGCTTAATTTGGAAATAGAATTTCTCACTTGATATATCACATATGATTACCATTTTCCTAATGCGCGATCATTTATTTCCTCCGTTAATGATAATACCTTCCCAGATTGAGAATGAGCTGCTGAAGAGATTAGCGAACTGATCGGCAACACAAAACGGTTCTTTCTAATCAAGCGCGTGCTTACGAAAGGCAGTGTTGCCAGATCGAAAACCGTGGATGAGAAAACCGTGGCTATATTCACACCCGTCTCTCCAGATCTATGCCTAGCAAGTTCATGCCGCACTGTTCATAGCAAAACAAAGGCTGGTGAGTTTGTTGCATAAGCAGTCAATGTATGCTCCTGAAAATATATCATAACACATGTCCGTGATGATATTATGTATCAACATCTCGTAGTATGAGTGCTTTTTGTATGATCCTGTGAATTCTTTGCATATAGTTTTGTTGATGTTCACTGTTCACTACAAGCTGTTTTCTTCATTATTCAGTAAACTTCTTATGGCTATAAAATAGAGTTTATTTGACAAAAGCTGAGAAATTAAATGTTAAAATGCATGTAACAAGTCGAACATTCGTAGCCCATTGTGATTCTGATAAAAAAATTCATAAACATACTACGTGAACTCAGTTTTTAGAATTTTAGTTGATGAACTTATTCTAAACCAGTGCTCGACTCGACTGTTTGTATTTATTATACAAATCAAAATAAAATTCCTTCATCTAGTTAATATGCTTTGAAACCAACATCATTGCTAGTAGTTTGAGATAAATATTGAAAAGAAAAGTTTTCAATTAATGTTGTGATCCATTATTTTTAGAATTAGTTATCTTGACACTTTTACCTCAGAGTTTTTTTTACTTGAAATTATGGTTATCAGGGAAAAAATGTGAATGAATGATTGTGTATGCTTTTTGAGGTGAGAAACTTCTTTTTGATAAATAATTCTGTTTTTCCTGTGGCAAAATACGATTCAGATTAAATTTATAAGTTTTTTTTAATTTTCATCATTTTCCAGTATTTAAGTCGGTAAATATTCTATAATCTTTTGTTGTTCACCTCTGAGTTAGTTACAGCTTCCTTACTGTACACTTCAATGTGTTTGGATTTTATTCCATTGCCAGGTTAGGTTAGGTCATTTTTGAGTGGAGCGATAACCGCCCCTTCCAATGTGTCCTTCTCAGATCTATTGTCTATAAATATTTATGCTGTAACTCCTGGCAATAAGAACGATAACAAATTTTTTTCAGAAAAATAATGAGTGAAATGAAAGTTGACAGACACATGTTCATTTTTAATCTGTACCACAGGGATCTCATATGGGACCTCTATTATTCAATCTCTTTGTCAATGACCTCTCTGATGTTATTATCAACAGTTCCTACCTAATGTTTGCCGATGACCTGAAGATGTTTAGAACAGTTCAAAGCATTTCTGATGCCGAGAGTTTGCAGTTGGATCTCAATAACCTTTCCAGATTGTGCAATATCAATTTATTAAAACTGAATTTAGAAATATGTCACTCGAAGTCATGCTCCTATCGACTATTTGTACAGAGTCAATGACTCAAACTTGTCAGCGACCAACACCATCAAAGATTCAAGAGTAATATTCGTATCGAAAATGACCTTCAAACATCACATTACTGAAACTTCATCTCGTGCTCGTAAAATGTTAGGCTTCTCCCTTCCTTCCGCTAGGGAATTGTCCATTAACGTTCTCAAAATGATATATTGTGCACAGGTAAGATCTATACTAGAGTATAACTCTATAATTTGGTCACCACGTTACAAAATCGATTCTGAAAAAACATTTTCTGTGATACATTACAATATGGCCAGAAAGACTTTGTTATGATTCTGTTCAATACCATCAATGTAAGCAACTCCAGATCTCTAAACCTAGCATTAAGGAATATTTTGAACATAAGTAAAACAACTAACTTATTAATTATTTCAGAATGTCACTCAAGCTCTGATAGAGTCATCATCAATATTATAAGAAAGGCTATCAGCCACTTCACCAAAGCAAATAGAAACTGTTCAATTACTTTTATTAGTGACAGCAAACAACACAGAAGTAAATTTGAAGTAATTGAAAAGGTAGAAGTTACCCTAAACTTCAGATTATCTTGTAATAACATTGTTTTGAAAACTCTCAACAATAACCTAGGAAGTAATTTAATCAACAATGATAAAATTGAATGTGATACATCAGAACTGAATTCTTTTTTAGCGAAAACTCGAGAAGACTCCACAATAGATTAGGTGATAGCACATTATCAATTATATTATTGAACATTCAATGTATCAGAAATAAAGTCGATGATCTTGCGATATTTGTAGAGGAGCAGGGTTTGCCAACCTTCATCTTACTAACCGAACACTGGCTACTAAATTCTGAAACTTGTTATATTCCAAATTATGTATTAGTTGCTAAGAATTGCAGGTATCAATTTAAGAATGGTGGTACTATGATTTTAGGGAATGAAAATAAAATTCACAATCTCAGGCTTATTGCTGTAGATAGATATGACTACCTAATAGTGGAAAAAGAGTTTGAATTCTCTCTAGTACATGAGCGAAAAAATAATATATTCCTTATCTGCGTTTACAGAGCACCCATTTCTGATGTGAATACCTTTTTAGAAAAACTTGAAACTCTTTTATCCAGCTTGCCGCCTAATGCTCACATCATATTAGCCGGTGATTTTAATGTAAATTTTGCTGAATACTCCCTAACTAGAGAAAATTTAAGGAATTTGTTGTCCTCCTTCAACATAATGATGCATGTTGAACAACCAACACGTATCATCAAAAATTCTGCTACTATAATTGACTATATGTGTTCAAATTTAGATAGACATAGTATTAGTTGTTGTACTATTCCTGCAGGTATCTCTGATCATGAAGCAGTATTTTTCCAGTCCAACAACTTCAATATCACACCTCATAAAAATGGTTTTAGGTATGGCAGGATTTTTTAGTGCAAAAATTTCATAAAATTGCAGAAGAAATGTCAACAGATACCATGGAACACTCTCAAATATTCCGAGGAACCTATCAATACATTTCATAATTATTTATCAACCTTATTTGAGAACTGTTTTCCATTGCAAAGCTCAAAATAAAAATAAAAACCGTGGATAACTAAAGGCATCAAAATATCTGCGAAACTTGAGGTCGTTGCATACCATAAGAAAACAAGTACAAAATGGTTTTTATAACTTATTTCAATGCTTACAAACGTATATATAAACAAGTTATCAATAATGCAAAAGAGACATACTACAAAAATCGTTTAAAAAACTCAAAAAAATAAAACAAGAGAGAATTGGATGATAATTAATGAACTAAGAGGAAAAAATAAATCACAACCAATCAATATTGAAATTGACCCTGATATTTTAAATAACTTCTATTGCTCCATAGGCCACAAACTCACAACCAATCTCAATTCACAGGTCGACTCTTTAGACTATCTGAAGTATGTTAGCATTGCACAAAATTTTCACCTTGAAGATACTGACATATTTGAGCTGAAAGAGGTTATCAATGAAATAAAAAATAAGAACTCATCGGGTATGGACGGCCTATCTGTAAAAAAATTTCAAAATCTACCTGACCATGTCCTACTCACCCTAGCTGAGGCAATTAACAGTTCCTTCAGAATGGGACAGTTCCCTTCCTGCTTGAAACAAGCAGTTGTAATCCCCTTGTACAAAGGTGGTGACTCAGATGATCCCTCGAACTTTCGCCCAATTTCATTATTATCAACATTATCCAAAATAATAGAAAAACTAGTCAAAAGAAGAATGATGGTACATCTTACCAGGAATGACATATTAAGCCATGCCCAATTTGGATTTCAAAACTCGAAAAGCACAAATGATGCTTTTTTCTCGTTGCTAGAAAATACATATGTTACTTTGAATAATGGAGAAACCGTAGCGGCGGTATTTTGCGACTTCTCCAAGGCGTTTGATTGTGTCAGCCATGAGATATTACTGCAAAAACTACAATTTTACGGTTTCCGAAATTCCTTGTCAGAAAGGAGTCAAGTAGTAAAAATACAGGAAAACTACTCTAACAGTGGCAAAGTCGCAATGGGCGTTCCACAAGGGTCGGTTCTAGGTCCTATTCTATTTTTATTGTATCTAAATGACCTAGCCACCATTCGCATCCAAGGAAAATTCACTTTCTTTGCGGATGACACCACCATTCTATGGCATAGCAAAGACATAAATCACTTGAAAGAATCAATTGCTCTCGATCTAGAAAAAATTAAGCAATGGTGTGACTCCAATCGACTGTTTCAATTTAAAAAAAACAAATCTAGTCACCTTTAAGTTTGACTTTGATAATTTGTACTTAGATAACCAGATTATAACAAATAAGCCACAAACTAAGTTTCTAGGTCTAATTATAGACAACAAGCTAAAATTTGATGAGCATGTAACGACCTTGAGCAAGAAGTTAGCCTCTAGCTGCTTTGCAATGAAAATTGTTTCAAGAGAATTAAACGTAGCCTCGGCTAGGATGGTCTACTTTTCCCTAGTTGAGTCACATTTGAGGTATGGCATTGCCTTCTGGGGTTTATGCAATAACCAGCTGTTTCAATGTGTTTTTATTCTACAAAAAGAGCAATCCGATACCTGTGTAAAGCTCAATATCACGATCACTGCAAACCACTTTTTATTAGCCAACAAATATTATCACTCGTTTGTTTATTTATTTTGGAAACTGTATGCCTCATCCACACAAAATATGGTTCAACACCTACTGAAACACGAAAACATAAAACAAGAAATGAAGGTTGTGTTCCCTTACCCTTACCTAAATCTAGTCTGACAAAAAACTCCATCATGTATGAAAGCAAAAAAATATATAATCATCTGCCAGCCAGTTATAGAAACATAACTTCTCTGAAGAACTTTCGAAAGACTGTAAAAAAGGCTCTATTGCAGAAAGCTTATTATAACCTGCAGGAATATTATGATGATATACTATAGTTCCTTATGGGAATTGATTTGATACTGGATATTTATATTATTGAATTTTTTATTTTTTATCTCATATGTTTTGATTTATTATGCAAGACTACTGTTAAATCTTAAGGGTGGTAATTGTTAGTTAGTTAGTTACCCTTTTGTTAATGACATCTTATTTTATAATGTGTTTGTTTATAATGTGTTGTTTCAATAGTCCTTCTTTTTTAAAGTAGATTGACAATATGTTTTTTATTTATATATGTAATATTTATCTTTTATGTTCGTACATTTTATCCACTTGACATTCATTTATTTTATTGTATTTTTTATCTTATATGTTTTGATTTATTATAAAAGACTACTGTTAAATCTTAAGGGTGGTAATTGTTAGTTACCCTTTTGTTAATGACATCGTATTTTATAATGTGTTGTTTCAATAGTCCTTCTTTTTTAAAGGAGATTGACAATATGTTTTTTATTCATATATGTAATATTTATCTTTTATGTTGTACATTTTATCCATTTGACATTCACGTATCTAATTATCTATACATTTCTTATTTTTTTTCTATTTTCATGCTTTGTCAATAAGAATCAACTCTTCAGACAATAACGTATATATTGATTGATTGATTTAGAGGGTTGTCAAAATAGATTCTTAAGAAACTGTGCATACAGCTTGGGATTAAATAGAGAGCGAATATAGCTATTCTCAAATATTAGATATTTTAAATATGAGTTCCCTGACACATAAAAGAATGGAAATTGATCTGGCCACATCGATTCCCCTGAAATTTTGTAGCTAACTTCACTTTCTGCAAACTCGAAGAGAAACAGAAACAGTGATATCTTCAAGATACCATTTTGTAGTTCAAATTATGGCCAAAATGAGTCACTCAATAGAATTATGAAAACAGCGAATACTCACAACCATGAAATTAAACTGTTCAACTCTTCATTATGGTCTTTTAGGAAAGGAATAAAAAAAATATAATTCGCGCTTTTATTATCATATTATTTAGTCTTTATGTTTAGTCAAGGATGTAATACCCTCTCTTTTTAAAATTGCATTGTATTATTGTATAATTGGTTTGTCCGTTAATAATAAATAAATAAATTATCTGAAAAAATACTTGCTACAATGACACATTTTTATTTCTGATTCAGTTACTATTTTAATCACTCATATTCTTCAATGTGAGTTTTACTGTAGTTACTCATCAAACTAAATATTGTTATTCATTAATTCATATTTTTTCTTTTCAATACTCGGCATATTTGAGATGTAAGTCAAAAATGAGTTCCAACTAATTTGAGATTTGGGAATTTACTGGATTTCATCTATTGAAACCCAAAAAATATATTTTGCTGTTATTTCACCATTTCTTCATTCATATTCTAGAAATATTGATATTTCAAATTATATAAAATGAAAGTGAATAATTCTCTTATCTCTTCCAGGCACTGAAGGGTGCAGCAAATCCTATGTCTTCCGAGGAATGAAAGACCTCACAGCTAAGCAAGTTCAAGAAATGTTAGGAATTGGTAAAGTTTCAGTAGGTCCACAAGTATCTCAACAAGCAGGACAACCTATGAGGCCAGGACAAATCCAGCAGACTCCTACACCTCCTGGAAGCAGGTTCGAACATTACTCATTGAAAATATAAATTTTTTTCTGGCATAAAGCTAATATGAATAATTTTCATTTAAAGGTTTCTCCAGCCTGTTTCTAAATGTGATATGAATCTTACTGATTTGATTGGTGAGCTACAGCATGATCCTTGGCCTGTTCACCAAGGTAAACGTTCTCTTAGATCAACAGGTACTGCATTATCAATAGCTATTGGTCTGTTAGAGAGCACCTATCCAAATACTGGAGCAAGGGTTATGTTGTTTGTTGGAGGTCCTTGCTCTCAGGGACCTGGTCAAGTACTGAATGATGATTTGAAGCAACCTATCAGGTGAGGAAAAGGAATTGAAGTAATTGAAAATATAAGGGATAGACAACAGCTATGGTGAATTAATATGGTATGGAGAAATTTAGAGGGTATCATTTTTCTACAAGTAAAATTTCCGTGACATCTTACATTTCCGTAAATATTGGTTGAAAGTCATTTTTTGTGTAGGAACTGTGACTTGTATGGATTGGGTTGATAACCTTCCACAACATGAAAATTAGATTATTTGATCTAGAAAATATATACAAGTTTAGAAGGACAAAGGAATTAGTTGCCCTGATAAGTTACTGGGTTCATCAAATTAGTATTTCTTTATGGTGATTTTTTAATGATGTTGGTTGGGTCAATGATCATTGTCAAGAAGTTGATTTTTTCTTTACATTTATCAAATGAATTGCGAACTGTTTTTAAGGCATTTTAATATAGCTTTTTTTACATTGGCATGATGGTTATAGTGAAGATATCTATTGGTGTGTGTTTTCTTTCAATATACAGTAGTAATGAATTGCTTTGAGTGAATTTGTGTTGACTTTTATTTTTTGATATAATCTGGAAAGGAATTCAGTTCATCGGGGCTATGGCAAAAATGTTGTCAAGTATCTCCACCATACTCTTGGAACATTCCAATGAGTTATAAAAAGGATTTTTCAAAGTGTTCCATTAAAATGTTGCTTGAAATGGGAAGAAAAGTTGAATACAGTAGCCATGCTGAACTCTTGTTGATATCAATGGTTTTTATTGAACGTTTTTACATTCATTTTTGTTTTATCAATTGCCTTAAAAAATCAGCAAAAGGTCTTCATCGTGGATTTTAATATTTTCTATTTTTTTTTCTAATTGGTAAAGTTTCCCTAGACATTATTTCCATTGCCAGATAAAGGTTTCAAGATCTGAATGAAATTAAGAGAGAGATCTTTTTTTGAGTTTGTAACCACCCACAATCAAATGAAATATTTGATCAAGAAAATCTATACAATGGTAAAGGGTTCACAAATTAGAATAATATGCATGAAGCAAATTGTAGAGTAACTATATAATTATTTTAATGTTCAAGTTTGGTAATACACCCAATTCATCTTTATCAACTGCAGAAAAGAGTTGTCGTTATGCATCTATATTTTCAGTTACCATGGACTAATTAAAATGATATAAAAAAATATAGGCTATATGATTACGTGGGTGAAGTGGAACCTTGTTCTCTAAATGTAAGGTCATCACTGACCCTGCCAAGGTTACCGGGTCTGCTCTATATAATAATATAATATGAAACCAATCATCATTATCATAAACTTTCTACTTATAATATTAAAAATATCTAATATAGATCCTTTCTCAGATTTAATGTGTGCTGTCCATGCTTCAAAATACTTTTTACATGTTTTAAACAAATCCCAAAAATACTGTGTTTACAGATTGTTTTTGAAATAAATATGTCTCTCTGTCTTGTCCAAACAAAATAAAAGAGTTGTTTCAGATCCCACCATGATATCCACAAAGACAATGCTAAATACATGAAGAAAGCAATCAAGCACTATGATAATTTGGCAATGAGAGCAGCAACCAATGGTCATTGTGTGGATATCTACTCATGTGCTTTGGATCAGACAGGATTGATGGAAATGAAACAATGCTGCAACTCTACGGGGTAATCATTATTTGAGAGTGATTTGTAATGTTTTTTTCTACAATATTTAATGCATTTCATTTTTTGAATTGGTGCCCATGTATGGCGCTTAGTAATGTATTTTTTTTATTATAATACTAAGTTATGTGACCCCCCCATTTGCAGAGGTCTAAATATTCAATCTTTTCCACACTTTTCAATATCATATTACACTTTTCTGAAGAAGTGCAGAAGATACATTAATTATTTTCAGTACAAAAAGTTTTTACCCATATCACTGAAACATAAAAAATTAAAAATACATAGCTAGATCTCCGATCAAATAACATAAACTAGGTAAGTGATTAAGTACAGTACAGTAAAGAATGTGTTTCGAGTGTAAGATCTTGATGAGCATGAACAAATAGACTCAACAAATTGTACCCCCATGTGAAATATTACCGTTTAACCACAAATATAAAACTACACAATCAATTGACATAAATGAGCTCATTTTTCTCGGTAATTCATTCACAAAATGAAAACTCTTCCTAAAACAGTTTGTTGTCGTTTTTCACTCGACTCGTCTACATCCGTAACTTTTGGGCTATAACTGGAACTTTTATATGCTTCTAAGAAAATAATAATAGGTTTATTGTCCAACTGTAGAAACCATTTAAAGGACAATTTGTGCATATAGTATCAGCAGACACCAAAAAAGAAAATATAAGTAAATAATTTCATTTCAAAAGTGAAAAAAGTAAAACAGAAGAATATGCAAGAAATTTGTTAAGTAAACTTTGGCCTCCCTGATGAGTTCATTAATTTTGAATATATTTATATCACTCTATTTACAAATCTTATAGTTATTACACATAGATGGGGTGACCTAGTTTGAAAAAATGGTTGTAAATTGTAACCACAATGGATCTCATAATCCCCTCACATAGTGTGATCGCTACTTTTTTTAATTTGTTTTTTGGTGATTTAATACCACCTAATTTTGAATTGTACGCTTTCTTAATTGTTTTGTTATTTTCTACACTAATGTAATTTTAACCTCATGACTCTGTCATAGAAAAAATATTTTCTTTGGACTATAAAGTAATTGAGTGTGATTGATTGATGATTGGTATATTAAACTTGATTTGGGCAAGTATGTTCATAGAGTCAATGGAATTATACAATAATTTGTAGAGAAAAACCAAAGAAGTATAACTCAATGCTAGGAAAGTGAAAACGGTCACATAGTTAATTATTAGCTATCCCACACTCTGGGTAGGATCCATTAATATTAAATATTAAAAAATTCATAAATTTCCTTTGATCACGTTTGATTGTATTTGTATGGCAATCATAGTAGGGATACCAAATAATAATAGATTAATCCAACTTAGATCTAACATAGTTAAAGTGAAGAGTTTTCAATGCATTGATATTGGTGATTTTTTTACAATTTATGTTGATAAATCCATAAGATTTCATGGCTAGGAGTGTTACTTTATTATTGTGAAATACAAATGGTAATTTCGAGTCGAACATGATACACAGGTCTTCAATATTATTTTTCTGTTCCAATTCAATGATTTTGTATATATGAAAATTATGTGTGTGGCTCATGTTTCCTAGTATAGCTAACTAAAGAAATAAAACATTCTAATATATTTGTTACCTCACTCACCAATTTTTTTTTAAATATAACGACTAAAAACTAAAATCAAACTGATGAGATTATTATAACTTCTTGAAAATCGAAAAGATGTCACCATCAGATATATTTGTCATTCCCAATCTAGCCTGTGTTTCTTGATCGGAGGGTTAGATGATTCAATACCTATTACAATAATGTATATCGAATCATCCAGCCATGTATCTTCAATATTTGTGTATGAAAATAATATACTCTCACAACTGTTCAGCATGTCTCAACGAAATTATTAGAAAAACAATATTCCCAGTTTCTCATTAGGCATGTTTTTTAGTCATATAATGTGACAAGTATGAATTTATGTTTTCAAAAAATACCTAGCAAGAGAGGCAAGAGACAACCGATGAATTGAAAAATAATTGAAATCTCTATACACTATCCGAATTCGATATTATGCATGGGTATCGTGTAAAGAATAGAAGTTCAACAAAAGTGTTCATTCTTTTCCCCGTAATAATATAAAGAAGTTATTTTTTTTATATCTTTAGGAAAAGGGGCAACTTCAAACTTTTTTATATATATAATTTCTTCAGGAAAACTGAAGAAGGGGTCCGGTAACTTGGATTTTTTATAATAATTCCTACCAATACTATCCATATTTAATCGAGCAAGTTATTCCAAAAATGATACAATTTGTCAGAGAGTAACCTCCAGTGAAAGTATTTAGATATATACAATACTACATAAGTAATACTTTTTCAATAAGATTTACTCTGATTACCATTAAGACTCATTATTCCATTACATTAGATTCCTGTCGATAAAATTATCATAGTTACTAAGATCCATATATATATATAAACTCACGCCCCCCCTTTATAATATTAAATTACCCAAAGTTATATTATTCAACTCTCCTTTTACCTCTCACAATTTACAAAATACCTATGGATAAAATTGAATTTGTAGAGCATACAAAAGTGAAAATATACTATTCAACTGAATCATTTGATATATTTGGCATATATTTATTAGGGTCTAGCTTTATCACTATGATTCATGTTTTGAAACTTGTTTATAATTATTTTTTCAGAGGGCATATGGTTATGGGTGATTCTTTCAATTCTTCATTATTCAAACAAACATTCCAGCGTGTGTTTTCAAAGGATCAGAAGAATGAACTCAAAATGGCATTCAATGGCACTCTAGAAATCAAGTGTTCAAGGGAGTTGAAAGGTATTGACATTTTTTCACATCGGCTAAGTTGGCCTTTCCTATTTATTTTAATAATATGTTCGAACCATTTAGGCTAATTCTTCTCTATAGTACTGACTATTGATTTGATAGTCAATTCTCTGATCTCCCATTGTTACCCTTTAGATAGGGTTATACTACTTCTGATCTTAAATATTCCATAAACAAATATATACAGGGTGTAATCTAACTCCTTGTAGAACAGTTGATAGTCCATAAAACAATAAACACTTTTTACGATAAGTCCTTAATGAACCAGAAAAAAAAATACCTAGCCAAACATCGCTGTTTTGCGGTTCCCAAAATGTTGACAAATTTGACAAAAACAATGTTTTTAATTATTTTTTTCGAATTTTTAACCACTATAATTTGTTATAAAATGGCATTATACACTTGTCATTCACGGGTGTGCCAAAGGTTAAATTACAAATATATATATATATATATATATATATATATATATATATATATATATATATATATATATATATATATATATATGTTGTGTGTGGGTGTGTGTGTGTGTGTGTGTGTGTGTGTGTGTATAATGCCATTTTATAACGAATTACAGTGAAAATCTGTTTTTTTTTTTGAAAACATGTTTCATCTTTGTAAAATTTGAGAACATTTTGGTTAGCGCGCACCCTCCTAATTTCAGGTGACCTACTCAGAGAAAAACTTTGGCAATTGCCGAATGCAATAAACATTCAACTTGAGATTTGAATGATGTAGAATGTTGAACTGATTGTGTGGTAAATGTATATATTGCAGGCTGCCTGAGATAGATATTCAATTTCAAAGTGAAGAAAACCACTAACCTTGTTATATCCAAAGTGGTTATAAAGTCAGAACTAGTTGACTTCATACTCTGCTTTGAAGCACTTATAATTATCACAGTCACTTGTAAGAAACAAATGACACAAACTGTGCTGAAAAGGGAAACATTCGCAATTGAATATTGTTTTGAAAAATAATATCACGACCCTTGTAGTGATTCAGACATTCAGAACACGTGAACTGAACACTGTTGCCAAGCAAGATTCTCGCATGCGCGGTTTACAAAGCTGTCTACGAATGAAAGTGTTCTAGATTCTACTAGTGTTTTTTGTTTGGCTGGTGAATGAAAGATCTTAAGATCTTCATTAACAACTAATCAGAAAACAGTATGTGATGTGCACAAGAATTAATTTGAACCTTATTGTCTTTGTCTTTTCAAAAAGTTGCCATTCTATCAAAAAATTATTTATATTATATTATTATATCTAGTACGAAAACGCCCGCACAGTGATTGGCGACTCCAGAATCCAACCAGAATTGAAATTTACTACGTCATTCATAAATGCGACGAGTGATTCATCTTGTCTTCTACTCTTCAAAATACGCAGGAAACAGCTCGGTGTTTAGTTTAAAGAGCCTGCAGAAGCTGTCTACGAACGAAAGTTTGTTAGGTTCTACTAGGGTTTTCTGATTGGCTGTTGAATGAAATATCCTAATTAGCAACCAATCAGAAAACAGTACGAGTTGTGCAGGAGAATTAATTTGAACATTATTGTCTTAGTCTTTTGCTGGCTCTTTAAACTAAACACCGACCTGTTTCCTGCGTATTTTGAAGAGTAGAAGACAAGATGAATCATTCGTCGCATTTATGAATGACATAGTAAATTTCAATTCTGGTTGGATTCTAGAGTCGCCAATTACTGTGCGGGCGTTTTCGTACTAGATATAATAATATAATATAAATCATTTATTGATAGAATGGCAAATTTTTTAAATGACAAAGATATTCATGTTCAAATTAATTCTCGTGCACATTACGTAATGTTTTCTGATTAGTTGTTAATGAGGATCTTAAGATCTTTCATTCACCAGCCAATCAGAAAACACTAGTAGAATCTAAAAAACTTTTGTTCGTAGACACCTTTGTAAACCGTGCACGCGGGAATCTTGCTTGGCAACAGTGTTCAGTTCACGTGTTCTAGATGTCTGAATCACTACAATGGTCGTGATATTATTTTTCAAAACAATATTCTATTGCGAATGTTTCCCTTTTCAATACTGTTTGTGTCGTTTGTTTCTTACAAGTGACTATGATAATTATAAGTGCCTCAAAGCAGAGTATGAAGTCAACTAGTTCTGAAGTCAACTAGTTTTCTTCACTTTGAAATTGAATATCTATCTCAGGCAGCATGCAATGTATACACTTACCAGACAATCAGTCCAACAACCTTATTCAAATGTCGAGTAAATGTTTATTGCATTCGGCAGTTTTCCTCTAGGCAGGTCACCTGAAATTAGGCGGAAGGCGCTACCCAAAATTTTGTCAAATTTTACAAATAACAAAACATGTTTTTTATTCAGATTTTTAACCACTGTAATTCGATATAAAATGGCAATATACAGTCGTCATTCACGGGAGTGCAAGAGGTTAGATTACACCCTGTATATGTGTGTGTGGGAACTATGTATGTGTATGTGTGTGTGGGAAGTATTTGCTGACTAGTTAGGTACAAAACTAGGGATATTGGGGTAAGCAGCAATGAAAAAGTAAACTCTTTAAGGTTCATCCAAGCTTTCGGAAATGTTTATTTCCATCATCAGGGAGACAACAATAGATGAAAAAAACCAAACCAATTGTAATACATATTCAAGTGCGAAACAATATGCTACTTGCAACTTTGTTGAGGTTGGTTTCATATCTAACATAGTGATACAAAAGAAAAAAAACGTAGATCAAGGAATAAAATGAAGTTCAAAGTTACTACAACCACATTAGCGTTGTTTAAAATTATATGAATATAAATGTGGTTTGGCAAGTGAAACTGACAGGTTAGGAATTAATTTCACAATTATATTTACGCCAACGACACCTGATGGGTGTCACTTGGAATTAGTGGTGCCAACTGTTAGATTAGTACCAAGTTAATGTTAAAAAGAACTATTATTTTATATTACATTGTTGTCAATTTTGATTGATATCTAAAGACAATAAATAACAGATCTCGCTCAAATGGTAAATATTTTTTTTTATATTACATCTTTGTCAATTTTGATTGATATCTAAATACAAAAAATAAGAGTAGATCTCACTCAAATGTTTAATATCTGTTTTTTTATTTATACAATTGTTTTCTTGGGAAATGAAAGCCATTTCTAAGAATTCTCTTAGATGTATGTGACTCTGTCACTAGTACTTTCACTGAATCGTAATTCATTTGGTGGTCAAATTTATTCACATGTTCTGCCAGAGCACATATTTCAGGATGCAGTCGGCAATCACTTTTATGAGAAATTATTCTGTTCCATAATGATCTTTGCGTTTGACCAATATATTGTTTATTACAACTATGACAAGGAATACTATAAATTACATTTGACATTGAACGTAATGGAGTTCTATCTTTAACTTTAGAATAAATTGATCTGATTGTTAGAACTGTTTTATTTGACATTTAAAAATTTTCAGGATTGTGAAATAATCTGGAGAGTTAGGAGTGATATCTCTTATATATGGTAATGGAGTGAAAAAAGGTTGAGTAGGCGTATTGTTAGTTTCATTGTTGTTTGAGACAATGTTCGAGTTATTACTGTTTAAGGCTAATACTTCTAAATGAGACGAAGTATTGTATAGAATGTTATCAAGTAAAGTTCTTGAATATGAATTTTCTAAGAAAAGGTTAAAGATAATGTTTAGATTCTGTTGGAATTTAGGATCTGATATTTTCAGTACTCTTAATTTCATTTGTTTTACCAATTTCACTTTCATAGACTGTTTGTGATATGAATGGTAATTCAGGTATCTACCTGAGCTGCATGGTTTCCTATACCAATCTACCAGTAGCTTGTTTTCTGTTGTCTGTATAAGCTTGGTATCAAGAAATGGTACCGAATTTTCGCTATTCTCAGTTTAAATTGTGAACTGGATATGAGGATAGTGGCTATTGAAAGTATGGAGAATCTCATCCACACCATAATTCGGTAATGCTAATATAATATCATCAACATATTTTTTTATGAAGTTCAGATTGAAAGATAAAACTGGAATAACATTGTCTACCAAATCATCCATGACGTAAGCTGCTAAAATGGGTGAAATGCAGGCTCCCATTGGGGTACCAAAGGTTTGTTTATAAATTTTCTTAAAAAAAAAAAATATGTGTTAATCAAAAAGGAAAGTCAACAATTCCAAAAATGTCTATCCATTAATGCTACAGTAATTACTAATACGATCCCAATTTTTGTGAACTTGCTCTAATAAACATTGCTAAAAAGGGAGACGACATCTAAACTTGCCAGAACATAATTGACTGAAAGTGTTGAATTATTACCT
This sequence comes from Gonioctena quinquepunctata, assembly GCA_018342105.1. Classification (NCBI taxonomy): domain Eukaryota; kingdom Metazoa; phylum Arthropoda; class Insecta; order Coleoptera; family Chrysomelidae; genus Gonioctena; species Gonioctena quinquepunctata. The sequence goes on from JAFIRS010001995.1 coordinate 124,590, forward strand.
CATGAAAGAAATATCACTACAGCAAGAGCAACTAATATTATAACAAACCACATCCAACATTCTAACCATAACTAAAGTCTACGGACTCTTTTTTTCAAATCCAAGAAATTCTTGAAAGACAATCCTAATTTTATTCCCATCACAATCAGTCAAAGGCGATGTAACAGTCATAATGGACACGGATCAATATCTCAACCTATCCAATGACATCATAATCAACAGTAGCTCATATGTAGAACTACAGAAAGACCCTACCTCAGCAATTGAGAGAAAAGGCAATGAACTAATTAAAGTAATGTATACAACAAACCAAATTGATGAATATATGAAAAAGAAACTCACTCCAAAATTCTATTCTCTACCCAAAATTCATAAGCCTACGCTTCCAGTCAGACCTATAATGTGGCTTCTATAGGAGCCTCTACTGAAAGGATAGCCTATTTTTTGACAGAAATTTTAACTAACACATACAACTTTGACAATGAATACTATATAAAAGACTCATTTGAAGTAACTAATAAATTTAATAATTCAACACTTCCAGACAATTATGTTCTGGCAAGTTTAGATGTCGTCTCCCTTTTTAGCAATGTTTATTTGGATGCTTGTATTAGAGCAATACCTAAAAATTGGGATTGTATTAGTAATTACTGCAGCATTAACGAAGAGACATTTTTGAAATTGTTGACTTTCCTTTTTGATAATACATATTTTTCTTTCAATAATAAAATTTATAAACAAACGTCATGGATGATTTGTTGGACAATGTTGTTCCAGTTTTATCTTTCAATCTGAACTTCATAAAAAAATAAAAATATGTTGATATTATAATCATCAAATACAAATATTGCAGAAAGTGTTTTTTTTAAACATTAATAATTTCCCTTTTTTTATATTCACCCAAAACATTTTCATAAATTAATCAAAATCAAATCAATTTCGCATAACTCTGTTCAAACAAATTAATCAACAAACATGAAATCCTACTAAAATAATTGCGGATACCTATGGAAAAAAACAAATGAGGGTTAAAAGTAAACATTATGACAGTTTGGTGTCATTATGGTAGTTCCGCCACGAGACAGTTGAATTAGGAAATTAATTTCGAAAAATTTCAAAGGATTTTTTTTTTGAAGGGCACTTGCCCTTCCATAAAAAATGAATGTCCCCGAAAAGCACAGCAAAAAAAAATTTAGCATCCCCCCCCTCACTAGAAAATCATACGCCATGGGAAAAAATTATCGTATTTCGATAAAACTTCAATGGACTTTTTTGTAGTACTCTTTTTGAACTTTTTTTTTTTTGGGGGGAAGGGGGTATCGTTAAAATCGATGGGGTCAAATAGGAGGAGTTTTTTTTTGGCGTTCCCCCAAATGGTCCCCCGTCCTTCTTTAAAAAGTCCCCTGGCACAATCCGCATTTCTCTACGACCCCCCCTTTAGGCTGTGCGCTTCCCCGTGGACTCTTTTGAATAACGAGAGTAGTTTTGATTATATCTGTCAAACTAGATGGTCAATCACTTTGATTTTTTTTAACAATATTTGTGATATTCTGCTCTAACTCCTCGTTTTTCATAAACTTCTTAATTTTAGTACTAACGGTAGAAATATTTCTTCTTCTTCCCCATGGACTATTTTGAATAACGAGAGTAGTTTTGATTATATCTGTCAAACTAGATGGTCAATCACTTTGATTTTTTTTCACAATATCTGTGATATTATTGGTTATGTTGACAATGTACATGTGTCTGTGAATATTATCAAGTATTTTCGAACTCATAGCTCAAAAAATAACAAAAAACACCATACAGACTAGTATAGTAGTGAAGAACAGTTAGAGAATTAAAACAGTGGTTAACTTGCCAAATTTTGCTGCAAGATCGCATTTTAAGCAAAAAGTTAGGTTAAGAGATGGTTACCTGTTCCAAGTGCAACAACAACAAAAATGAAGATGATTTATGGAACTGTGATAGCTGTAAAAGACCACTATGCAGCAAATGCGGTGGACTTACAGCTTCAGAAGTTAAATGTCTTCAACTAAAAAAACGTGTGTTATTGTTTTTCTGCGATGACTGTCGCAACGGATTATGCCAAGTCCCAACATTAAGAACTGAAATTGCTGATCTACGCCGACATTTAGATGATCTCATTGAAACCAACAAAAACTTGAAAGGAATTATTCAATCCAACAACTCATCCTTGAGTGCTGAGTCGCTTTATGCGGAAATTCGAGGTAGATCTACAAGATCTAGCAACATATTAATCCATAATATTGAAGAAAGCTCATCCAGAAATTTCAAGGAGAGGATTGAACAGGACACTCTCAAATACAAGCAAATATTTGATGCTTTGGATATTAATGTTGGCCCTTTCAAAGTATGGCGATTGGGCCAAGCTAGTGATAGAAGCAGACCTTTGAAAGTTACATTATTTAATAATTCAGATGCCTTGTTTTGTATCAAAAATAAAAGAAAACTCTCTGAAAACTTCCCAAACATCAGAATCTCTGCTGATCTCACACCATCCCAACGAAACTATATGAAATCTATTTATGAACAACTGAATGAGCGGAAAAGGAAAGGTGAAAATAATTTAGTTGTCAAATATCGATATGGAATACCACATATTGCTGAATTCAGAAGTACCCCAGCAAAAAACGGAGATTAAATCTCGTCCCTTCAAACATAAACTGTTATTACCAGAATGTAGGTGGCATCAAAACCAAACTTCATACTCTGAAAAATGCAATTATCCTATGTGATTATGATATAATTATTCTCATCGAAACATGGCTCAGTTCGGACGTTTATACAAGTGAGTTGGATTTTGTTGACAGTTATGCTATTTATAGGCAAGACCGTAACTCTCACAATAGTTTTAAAGTTCGTGGTGGCGGGGTTCTAGTGGCTGTTCGTAAATCTATACCATCTATGTTGATACAAAATACTTGTGATACAATTGAACAAATCTTTGTCTCCTTTGTTATGAACAATAGGAAGTTCATTATATGTGCTATTTATTTGCCACCCAATTCAAATACTGAGAAATATGATCTACATTGCCAATCAGTTGAAGATGTGTCCCTAACATATCCTGAGCATTCTATCATTGTGGCTGGTGACTACAACTTACCAGAAGCAAAATGGTCCAATGATAGCAAGGGAGTAACAGTTGACTGTCCAGCATTCTCTAACACTAACTTAGTATGTGAAAACTTCTCGTTTTTGAATTTACATCAAATTAATTACATTCCGAATGTTCACAGTACTTATCTTGATTTAATTTTTCCATACAACTCTGATATTCAAATAGATACGGCAGTTGACTTATTAATAGATAATAATTATCATCATCTTGCATACTTTTTTCAAATTCCAATATCTGTTAGGTGCAACAACTCTTCTAGAAGTTTGCATTACTATGATTTCAGAAATGCCGATTATATATCCTTGAATGGTTTCTTTGCATCTATAGACTGAGAACAAATCTTCATCGAAGTAAACTTAGAAGTAATTTTAGAGCAATTTTATAATATCGTATATAAGGGAATATAACTTTTTGTTCCAGTTAGATACTATAAACCTTCAACATTTCCTATCTGGTTTACATCTGATCTTAAAGCGTTGACAATCGAAAAGAAAAAAGCTCACAAACAATTTCAAATAAGTAAAGATCATAATGATTATACAATCTTTACCAATTTACGTCATCATTGCAAAATTTCTGTCAGTACAGTGCCATCAAAATTATCTTCATCGAATGGAAAATGATCTTATTGAAGATCCTAGATCCTTCTGGATGAAAATGAATAAACTAAAGAAATCTAGTGATTATCCCTCCCAAATGTCACTCAATGGTAAAAAATCTTCAGAATCTGAAGTTGTTGATCTCTTCGCAGAATTTTTTTCATCTGTCTACTGGTCTGACGATCCGGATTTTGTCTTAAGCGATTTCAAAAATTCAGTCCAGCCATTCAATGATTTCCTTCTTCCACGTTTTTCGATCACAGAAGTGTTTGAAATATTATCGAAACTTCCGAATAAAGTTTCTTTTGGTCCAGATGTCATTCCCCCTATCTTACTAAAATGTTGCGTTTGTACGCTGACAAAACCCATCCACGTTATTTACAATCTTTCGCTAAATAGTGGAGTTTTCCCATATTTTTGGAAGAACAGTTACATCACCCCAATATTCAAATCAGGCAACCGTGAGGATATTAAAAATTACAGAGGTGTATGTAGTCAGTCAACCATACCTGAAATGTTAGACAAATGGTCGTCCTTATCGTTTAGTATATGTCTAATTAAAAATGCTCGAAATATTCTACCCAATCTGCATCCTAAAATCATGTTCAAATCGGATATGACGCCGCATCAACTAAACCATCTCAATGATCTTCGACAAGAACTTCAAGAAAGATCAATAATAGATAAAAATCTTACCATTAAATATGTGCACGGAATTCTAAAAATAGTGCAGCTTTCCAACAAGAGACTGAGAGAAGACGAGATCTCCCCAAGGCGTGACCAAGGGCTCAAAGCTCACAAGATTCCACATGTGATAAGCCAAAAATAGAAAGCCACTCGAATTACGTTTTGGAACTGTCAAGGTTACAATAATCTGGAACAATATATTACTGACAATGACCAAATCCATATTCTGTGCTTATCCGAAACTTGGCTGACTAGTGAACTGTCTTATTTTCTAAATCATCTATCCACTTTTGAATTTTGTAGTTCTTGTGGAAGTAAAGAAAAATCAGCTGGCCGAGCAAGTGGTGGTCTCTCCATTATCTGTAACCCTAACTTTTTACTGACACTTATTGATAAGTCTCCTCGGTGGATCTTTTGTCTGAACGAAACCAATTCTAATTATACATTTATCATCTGTAATGTCTACTTTAAACCTAGCTTAGATATTAAGTACATCTTAGAGCTGTTTCAAGACTCTTTAACAGATATCATTGAACATTTTTCTGATACCCTAATAGTAATGGGGGGCGACTTCAACTCCAGGGTTTCTTCCCATGAAATATTCGAAAATACAAATCTATACAGCCAAAGATTGAGCCTTGATCGTACGCTAACCCCAAGGGGCCGTTCCCTGTTTGATTTTATGAACTGCAATGGTTTTACACTACTAAATGGAAGAAGTAACTCTGACCGTCCAAGTCAGTATACATTTATAGGAGCAATGGGCAGAAGCATTGTCGATTTGGTTTGGGTAAACAATTTTTTTTGTCAAAAATTGAAGATTTCTCCGTTGACAATATGTTTTCCATGTCAATCATTTATCAGTCTCCTGCCTTCTTAACCTCAACGTGAGGATCCCCTCAAATGAAAACTATCCGCAATATCCTAAATAAAAAATCCTCGGACTTTCTGAAAATGATATATTACCTTACAAATTACACATGATGAACTCACCTCGGATTAGTCGAATAGGCAACCCTACCATAGAAGATTGTCAAAATACCTCAATAACAACTATACATGAAGCATGTGACACTCTAGCTCTCTCAAAAATCTCCAGCCCACCCGGTCGCTACACTTTCAAAAGCAAACCGTGGTTTGATCATGAGTGTATTGCACTCAAACATCGGGTAAGTCATGAATTTAAAATGTGCAAATCTCATAACTTCCCACCAGTACTCAAATCTGAATATCTAGGCTTGAAAAAGACTTATAGGAAATTATTAATTCACAAGATGAATGATTATGAACGTAATATGATTCTGTCTCTCACGAATTCTAGTAACTCAGCTACTTTTTGGAAGGTCATTAATAAAGCTCGAAACCCCCTTGGGATTCCTGCATCCTTAGACATTATCCAATGGGAATCTTTCTACACATATATTTATAAGCCAAGTGTGTTAGATAACACACTTTTTTTGACTCTAGAAAGCCGCACTTTGATCTCCCAATCACGACACATGATATATACGATGCACTAAATCACTGCAAAAACAATAAATCCCCCGTAAATGATGGAGTTCCCTTTGAGTTCCCTGAAAACTCTCCATAATAACTGGATCTTGTTCTTATCCTCATCTTTCAATACAATTCTAGACACTGGGTCCCCACCCAAAAGTTGGTCTGAAGTCATTTTGAAAATGATCCACAAAAATGGCAACACCAGCGATCCGTCTAATTATCGAGGCATAGCTCTAGTTAACTGCATTGCCAAAGTTTTCATGCACATAATATACTCCCGTCTAGTGAGTTGGACTGAAACATTTAGCATATTACGGGAATGCCTATCTGGCTTTAGACAAAAAAGAGGTTGTAGTGACATTGTTTATACACTGTCCTCGGTAATTCACCTCTTCCTCCGTTTCAAAAATAGTAAAATATTCTCCATTTTTGTTGATTTTAAAAGGGCTTTCGACTGCGTAAATCACCAACTCCTCTGGTCAAAGCTTTTTCATCTTGGTGTTAGCAAATGCAAACATGCGTGTCAAATCAAATGAAGAGTTTTCTCGTACATTCACCATTTCTGAAGGAGTCTTACAAGGGGAAGTTCTAAGCCCGCTACTATTTGCCCTTTTTTTAGCGGATAGGATATTGAAGAATATTTTAAGAACAATGGTGCTCGTGGTATTAACATAGATAACTCAAATGAACTCCATATGCTCTTGAATGCCGATGAAATCATTATTCTGAGCCAATCCGAAATTGACGTAACTAAAAAACTCAAGCTTCTGGAGAATTACACTTACTCAAATCGTCTATCAGTTAATACTGCGAAAACCAAAATTGTTGGTTTTTCCAGAGGTCCCTTCCGCTTCCGCTTTTTGTTTAATGGACATCCAATGGAAACTACCAACTCATATACATATCTTGGCGTTTTATTCAAATTGTCCTCCCTTTTTCGTGATATGGCTGTGGGTTCCAATGCCAAAGCTAAGCAAGATACTACTGCATTACTCCCACTTCTTGCTAAGACCAAGGTTGAATCAATGCAAATCAGGCTGCATCTCTTTGACTCTCTTGTCCTTAGTGTTATGTCCAACTGCATTCCTGTCTGGGGTCTACGCTATGTCGACATCGTCAAACAAGTACACACACAATTTTAAAAAAGGGTTCTTTCACTCCCATTTCATACACCGGACTATGCAGTCAGAATTGAATGTGGTTGTGTCAAACTTTCGTACAATATTTTCAAATGGACACTGAACTGGCTAATAAAAATCTTCGAAATGAATGACTCCCGTTTACCAAAAATTATTCTCAAACGTCAACTTCAGCTTACTAACTCTGGTCTGCAGGTCAAATCATTTTTTACGGTGATACACCCCGATGATATCTGGGACAACCTTTCCCTGGAATATATCAAATCCAAGAAGAAATATCTCCTATTTAAATTCAGAGAAAACCTGTATGAGGCTGATCTATTACTTTTGCAACGGTCATCATTCCTGATCACGTATAACTCTTTCTCGATTCTACATAATTCCCCTCAGAAATATATTTCTTTGACCATGCCCATTAAGTACACAAGAACTATTGCACAGCTAAGACTATGTAATTCCATTTCTGCCAAATTCACATACAATGGTTCAACTCATACCATCAATCCAAACAAGCTGTGCACAGTTTGTAACCAAGCTCAGATGGAGACACTCGATCACATTTTCTTTAATTGCCCCATATATTGTGTGATGAAACCTCCTTTCCTGAACTCCTCAACAAATATGACTGGCTTTGGCCCAAACTCTTGACACTCTTTTAGTTGATGAAGCTAAAACCATTGCTACATACCTATGGAACGTTCTAAAGCTACAATCTTTCCTTATCAATGAATGAAAGTTATTCTGTGCTCACCAGTATAATATTCTCTACTATTTCTTCTTCTCTATATTTGTTTCTTTTTCCACTTGTTTTTATGATTGTACTTCCCCAATATTTTTCTTGCTTTGTAATACATATGTATGTTTATTGTAATATCAGGTTAACATTATCATTATTAACTATTAGGTTTAACACACATCCACTCATTCATCCTTTTTAATGATAACTCGCACCCTTGCCATAAAATGTATTTTTTAAGAGGCAATAAATCTATTATTATTAACTTTTGATTTATTAAATCGATCAGCAAATCACATCAATGAACTGTACCTTACTAAAAAGAATGCCCACTGCTTTTAAATCACTTGACAATAGTGTATCACGTTATCCTAATTCGGTTTCATACGCAAGGTGGTTCAAGTCAGATCTCATACGGAAATGAAAATCTTGGCCAGGTTCTCCCTCTCCAGACTATTTTCTCGATCATGTGTGGGCTGACAATTACTGCATTTACAATAATTTTCAACTAGTGTATTATATTTACCAACTTCAGATATTTTCTTCCAACACCGCTTCGGCAATCTGTTCGGCAGACCTCGGATCGGTAGCAGTCTTTCTGATGGACACTTCGCTTGCTGGTTCACAACTCGGACTATGGTTCAATCAAAATCAATCAAATCAAAATATACTTTATTGTCTAAGATAGTTTCTTGTTGACAAAGCTTTGTGGAAGGGACATAAACAATTAAAAAATTATTAATAATCAATAATAAAAATACTTACTCATAAATACATACAAATATATACAAACACAACTAATAACACTTCCAAAACATGGTAAAATGTTATTAGTTGATTGTCATACTACACGTTAAAATTTTAACAATACTCAACAATTGATTTGTTGAAAATATAAACAGGAGTTCATAAAATCAATGGGAATCATCTGCGACTGAAAGATGAACTTTAGTCACTATCTTCCATCATCAAGATAACCTCTTGTGGGGTATTCATGTTGAAAAGGGGAACATTCTCAACAATTAAAAATTACTTACTCATAAATACAAATATATACATCACATATACAAACACAACTAATAACACTTCCAAAACATGGTAAAATGTTATTAGTTGATTGTCATACTACACGTTAAAAGTTTAACAATACTCAACAATTAAAAATTACATTTACGATATAAAACTACATTTAGTGGTCAGAGGAATTACAATATAATAAAATAAAATAAATAAATGGGTGTACAGTGCTAGTTATACATAATGATCTCACTAAGGTTGTCACTATAGAATTCCTGAAGGTTGTAATATGCCTTTTTGAGAAGGATATTCTTAATTGAATTTCTAAATGGTGCGAGATTTACTGTATTCTTGAGAATGCCAGGTAGGTGGTTATAAATCTTCCTACTCTGGAATATAAGGCAATTTTTTGTCAAAGATGATGTTGGTATGGGCATACTAATATTATTGTGTTGACGGGTAATATAACAGGGTCTATTATTTGGCTCTTTTGATTTTGTTTTATGTATTAAGCACACTGTTTCGAGAATAAATATACAAGTTAGCGTTAAAATTCGATGTTCAATAAAAAGAGGCTAACAATGCTTATCGCGTGCGTGACTACTTGGGCTGGTCTCGGTAAGATACTAATTTCTCGAGCGCGCTTTGAAATGAGTTCTAGTCGCTTTCCCTCTCTATAATGCGCGAACCGTTCATTCATTAACTTAACGATTTTCGATACCTTTTCCTCGTGAATTATATTTACCAATCTTTGGGTTCAGTAGTCCGGACTTCAGCTATTCTTTCGGCAGGTCTCATCGCTGTATCGCTTGACTTGTCACTTCGATCGGGGCTGATGACAGACTACTTTAGGTTCTCGGCACATGCTAGGATATTCCGCTGTTTAAGCGAATCCGATTCAATATCATCTTTGATGATCTTACTGAATAAATTCTATTATTATTATTAATATTAGGTAATGGTTCAGATGGAATCCCTATTACTCATCTGGTTAGTTTTAACTCCCGGATTTATTTCGAACATGAATGGTATTTTTATGCCTCTTATTAACGGAGCTAGGTATTTTAACCTTTCATGGAGCTTTTGGTTGTCTAATTGAAACTGGAAAATACTAACTTTGTACTGAACATTTTGCTCAATTTTCTGAAATAAGAGTACTTTACTCTTGTACATTTTTTATATTTTTTTACCAACCCTGGATGCTGTTTGACTTGCAACGATTCTAAGTGCACCTAATATGATTATCGCACATGCACCAACTTTCGGCAATATTTCTATTTTGGTTGTGCAATTAATTTAAAAAATTCCCATATGTTGCACACTTAAATGACCATACTGTATACATATACAAACGTATATATTCCTTCAAAGGTTTTTAAGGATGTAATGTGTTGAACTGCTATCTCTCCGCATAGTGGTATTGGTCATCACGGGTACAAATTTCATGTTTTTGCAAAATTATATTTGCCATCTTCTTGTTGATTCGAACCTTCTGTTTGATCTGTTTGATCATTGTGCGGTACTGCTCAATTTATAGTGGTGGACACACCTAGGTGTGAATGTCTGATATCATTTCTGTGCGCTTTACTTTGTGTATTGCGGAAATAATCTATTGTTACCGTAACTCTGTTCTGATTGGGTCACAGTATTGTGTTCCTTTGTTTCACTTGACAGTAGGCCGAGATAGATTTTCAGGTTGTTTATAGTTGTTATTGAATTGAAGTTCTTGTCAGGCATTAATACATACATCATTATCAATGGGTGACAAGAACTTCCTAGTCAAGAACAAGTAGAGCAGCCATCGAAATTGAGAATCGACTGCACAGTCTACTTTAAAGGGATTGCAGATAGAAACTATCAACAACCTGGAAATATATCTTGGCCCACCGGCAGGTGATACAAAGAAACACAATACAGCAACCCAAAGAACCCAACAACAACGGATCTATCATAGAGTTCTTTCAGTTATACGCAAAGTGAGGCAAGCAGAATAAATTGAGGAGTATGGCACGAAGAGATCAATCCAGTTTGAATCAATAAGACATCACTTGAAGATGACAAATATGATTTTGCCAAAAACTTCGTGAAACCAGACTGTTTGAGGACCAATAAGACAATACCAGGAGAGAAACCTGTGTTTTATTTTAAACTTTTTGGTGATCAACAGAATTTTCTAAAATGGTTTTTCAAAGGATGTCTTTATTAATTCTTTGTCAAGCCCTTCAATTTGATACATCTCATTATGGACACCTCAAGTAAAAAAAGCGTCATGTTTTGGCCGCCATTTATTGAAAAACACTTGGATTATGTCATACTAGATGAATCTTCTGACACCACATCATTTGTTGAAATCAGTCCAGTAGTACATGTGCTGCATTACATATAATATAATTAAATATCGTTTTGTTCCACAGATTGAGGCTCCATATTCAGTTGCAGAGCAGTATAGCTCAACAAGCAAATTTCAAACTGAAAACATAATCTTATTATTTGGCTGCCAGTTCTTTGCTCAGCATTATAATTTTAGTAATTCAATATATTACCATATATAATTCTTTCGATAATAATAATAAAAAGCACCCTTGAAGTAACTTGAACATTGAGTCATGGAGATATTTTATAAATATTTTGATTTCACAAAAACAGTACATTTTACGCATATGGTAACAAGGGTGTTTAAATCAAATATGGTAAAACAATGTTTTTCTATAACAGATTCAAAACACCTTTTGGTTTTTATTTCAGTCCAAGGTGGTATTGGTTCGTGTGTTTCATTGAATGTGAAGAGTCCACTAGTTTCGGACACTGAAATTGGAATGGGTAATACTGTCCAGTGGAAAATGTGCACTTTAACACCAAGTACTACAATATCTTTATTCTTTGAGGTAGTTAACCAGCATTCTGCTCCCATTCCACAAGGCGGACGGGGATGTATACAGTTCATCACCCAGTATCAGGTATTTATGTTTCTGTTTTATTGATTATTAGATATATTTACAGAATTTCAAACTGCTACCATTGACCCGATTCAAAAATTAAATGGTGACCCGAAGAATAACAAATATGATTTAAATGTAATGGTTCCATTAAATTGATGTGGGATTTTGATGTGAATTTCTTGGTAGGAATTTGTGGCCTGTATTGAATTGGCTACACCATTGTATTGTCATTCAGTAGATATATTTGAGATATTGTGGAGTGGGTTCATAGGATGGCACATTTTGGTAATTGTTTGGTGAGATGAGGTTTCTTGAGATTCTTCAGTGCCGGTTTTATACAGTTAACGAAAAGGGGGTTCCAATGTTCAATTAGAGGTCTGCATATTGTTTTATAATTCCGGATGCTTATGCCTTGGTTTTTTAAAGTTATAGCACGAGAGTACTTATCCCTTGTTTCAGTTCTCTGTTTAAATAGTATGGTGATTGAAATATAGCTTGTTATCCAGTAGAAATACTAGGTTGATTTGTTGAAAATATAAACAGGATGGTTGAAGATAAGAAGTCTGTCATAATTTGCAGCTCAAATTTGCTTCTGTTATTGTATTTTGGTTGGAGACTAGACCCTTCCTGGGACAGTATGCCACAATATTCCAGGCAGAAGTCCATCGAACTCTGCCTGCAAGAAATATTCAACAGAAACAGTAAAAATCAATCGATCAAAATCATGTCGGACAGCCAAGCAGCACTGAAAGCTTTGGCATTAAGTCACATAGAATCCATATTAGTATGGAACTGCATGAAGGCCCTTCAAAGTCTAGGCAGGGACAACAGAATAACTCTGGTATTGGTCCCTGACACAAAGGCTTTGAGAAAAATGAGAATGACGACCTTCTGGCAAAAGAAGACACTATGAAGGAGTTCATAGGACCAGAGTCCTTCTGCGGAATAGCAAACAGCATAGCCAAAAATGTGTTTTTAGATTGGACCGAGCGGAAAAAACTTTAGTGCTGGAATGAAACAGTGGGGCAAGTCCACTCGAAGGCATTTATACCACACCCTTCGAAAATAAGAACAGCAGCCCTGTTAGATCTCAATAGGAAACACCTGAGGATTCTAACAGGACTACTGACAGGTCACTGTAGACTGTGAAATTATGATTGAGCCACAATAGATCTCAGAAGGCCGCAGTGGAAGGAGCAGTTATCACCTCCACTTGAAAAGAAACTAACCTACCAACTAAATGATCAATGGTGGTCACCTGAATATGGAATATTTTATAGGGAAGGTCTTTATTCCAAACGCTATCGAATGCCTTTTTCAGTCTGGGAATAGAGCATTGGATTTCATATTCTTTCTTATTTTGCTGTTTGTTCATTTGATAAAGAGTACTAATGGAAACCAAATTTTATTTCTCACAAAATGAAAGATTTTATTTTTCTAGTAGTTTGGCCAGAATAGTTATCAAGTTAATGAGCCTATAGTTGTTTGCTTGCAAATGATTAGTGTTTGGTTTCGCAATAAATATGATCATATCTGTTTTCCAAATTTTGGAAATTGTTTGTTGACGGATATAATAGTTAAGTTTGATGAAAAAAAAAGTACTTCATATTTAAAAAATTTCACTACCGACCAAGGGATATCATCGAATCCTGGCAAAGAGTTTCTTTGCTGATGGAGTATAATTTTTTGAAAAATGACAGGAAAGAACCCGTAGCTTGCATATATTTATATCAAAATTCGAAATACTCATATTGGACTTTTAATGAGACCAAATGAAGTCGCTGCTTAATTTTTTTTTAAGTTATCCACTGTTTGAATGAAACAAAATTATTCCATTGCATGCACAGAAATCATTCAGTGGCTTGTTTGCTCCCTTTGGAAATGCATTGCACTGAAATCTTGATATTTTATAGCCTACAACTTCTGAATAAAAGTATTCATGAATCTTGAGACCATTGAGATTTATAATTTGTCCTTGTCGAACTGAATTTGTAGAACTCTATCCTGATCAAAACAGGTAATGAGAAAATTTCGTAAAATTAATAGTTTGACCTACAGGGATTGTGCAAGTTACCAGTTCAGTTTATTGAGAAATATTGACCCAGTCAGTAAATTTGGCTGTTAGGTTGTCTACTAGAGAGTTCAGGGTGCTGTGCCCACTCTTTTGTCAAGTTGTAGCAGTAAGTTACAGAGTGGACTATATAGATGGTTATATTTTCCTTGGTAAATAATCTCTCAAATATAAATAATTATAAAAGAATAAAAATATGTAAAATTATAAAAACACATTGTTAAGTCTATATAAGGTATATTCAATACATAAAAACAAATAATAAGGTTCATTGAATAGATGAAGAAATCTATTTTCATGCGATCATTTAATAAATTCTTAAAAACTTAATTACTAAAAATAAATTGCCAGATGATTACTTTTGTTGATGATTTAGCACCTGATTCACCTAGGATCGTTGTTTATTTATTTATGGACTATTATTAGGTTTTCAACACTGAATACTGGAGAAATTCTGCATACTAATAATTCTTATATGTATTGAATGAATGTGGTTTTTTGTGGAGGAACAACGTTTCTTGACATGTTTTTTGGGTAACCTTCCGCAGTCTGAAAATGAAAATATAATCAGGAAAATCTATACAAGTGTAGAAAGGGCAAACTACTTAGTTCACCCCGATAAGTTATTGCGTTCACCAAATTATATTTCCTATAAAAAAATGATTCAATTTGTCAATAACTTGTCGTTTTCTGAATTTGCCTATCAAAATTAGAAAAAAAAATGTAAAAGATACTTCTTTATATAGTTTTTGCTTGACGTTTCGGGGACAATATCTGCCCCCGTTCTCAAAATCTTCTAAATCTTCTTTGATTGTTTTAATAATTTGGATTTTTTCTCGCAGAGTCTTTTTTGCTTTTTCAACTGATGTCAATTGAGATATCAATTGACATCCGTCAGTTGAAAAAGCGAAAAAGACTCTGGGAGAAAAAATCCAAATTATTAAAACAATCAAAGGAGATTTATAAGATTTTGAGAACGGGGGCAGATATAGTCCCCGAAACGTCAAGCAAAAACTATATAGAGAAGTATCTATTACATTAAAAAAAAAATGTATAGGCAAATTCAGAAAACGACAAGTTATTGACAAATCGAATCATTTTTCTATAGGAAATATAATTTGGTGAACGCAATAACTTATCGGGGTGAACTAATTAGTTTGCCCTTTCTACACTTGTATAGATTTTCCTGATTATATTTTCATTTTCAGACTGTGGAAGGTTACCCAAACAACATGTCAATAATTCTTATACGGTTATTAACAATCTTCAACATTATGTCGACGGTCTCACGCCAAAATTGCGAATGTGCAAATTTCAGGGTTTTGACTTCTATGTGTGTAAATACTAATTTTCTACCAAATTTTTCAATGCCAAACGTACGAATGTATGTTGGGTTGTCTACTGTGAAGGAGGGTGAAATCACGAATGTAAACACTTACGGAGGTTCTCAAAGCAAGAAGCAATTTGAACTCAATTGGAGTACTCATATTAATACACTGTGCTACAAACTGCGGAAAAACTGTTATGCTTTGAGATTCTTGTCAAATCACTGTGGAAAGGAAGTTCTGATAAATCTGTATCATGCAACTATTGGCTGTCACCTATGTTACGGAATCTTATGCTGGGGTATGAGCTTTTCTGCTGAAATGGTGTTTATTCTGCAAAAGAATACACTTAGAGTAATTGCTCAGCTGAAATGGCGTCAGACATGCAGAAATTCATTCAGGGAATTGAAAATACTTACAGTTGCTTGTCTCTATATATATGAATGAATTGTGTATTTATGTTTTTAACAATATGGTCAATTTACATCAAATCAACCAGACCATCCATATCTTACTAGAGCTAGAGGTTTGCTGGCACCCAACACACACCGAACTTCTCTCTACCATAAGAGTCACTTGTACCCCGGTCCCAAAATATTAAAACAAGTTGGATATTTCTATAAAGAATTCACCCAATATTTCGATATTTAAATCATGATTGAAAAAATACCTGGTTGAATGAAATTGCTACACCGTTGAGGAGTTTTGATTAAAACCTTATGTTTTTGTATTTTTTTTTTGTTCTTTTTTTTTGTGTATTGCTATTCTTTATTTTATTTATTGGCGTCTTCCTTGTTATTGTACAAAATATATTTTGAATTATTTTTATACTTTTCAACAGGTGAAATAAATCTATTTCCATTTCACGAATGTGGTACATTAGCGTTCTTGCTTTTGGAAAAAGTGTAAATAGTTATTTGGGCGTTACATTCATAGTTGATAATTATCATGCTATGAGAAAAGTTTTGTGCAATGAATTGATTGTTGGAGAGCAAAATAATAATGAATCGTACAAAAAAATAATGAAGCTTTGTCGCAAGCTATTAGAGGATGGCGAGTTTTAAAAGTGCTCTATTAATGTTCAATGTAATTACTAGAACCCCACTTTTAGAAAATGAAGGTGAGAAAAACAATCAGACTGATACAGACACTGCCTTGAAACATATTAATCATCAACCTGGTAACCATACATTTTCACACACTTATTTTATTCAAGTATTATTATTATTTATTTATGTTGTTTTCAAAGATGGATAAACTGAGTTTATCATTATTAGTAGTTAGTAAAAACTTACAACAAATTCATGTTGTAGCCGCCAACGCGATAGTTCTGACAATAGTTTTTCCGATCCATTTTATAATGCTAGTTCTTCAGAAAACTACATTCCTAGTGAAAGTGAGGAAAATACCAGTGAAGAACCAGTAAAGAAGAGAATAAAACAAATATATCTGCGTGGAAGAAAAATATTAAAAAAAAAGCTCAAAGGAGAAGAGTATGTTGATTTAAGAAATATTGTTCACTCGAGTCGACCCATTTTGCCTTCACCCTGTGCTGAACAAGCGCGGAAAGCATACGCCACACAACAAGCAGAATGAGAAAAATGAAAATTTTCTGCAAAATCACATTTTATCCTTTCCGTCTATGGAGTCCCATTACTGCAGACAGTCATCAAAAAAGAAATACTTGGATTCTATCTGCACATTTATATTATGCATCGTTTGTGTAAAAAAAAGTGTGAAGCTGCAAATGGAAAACCTGTATGTATAGAGAAATATAAAAATGTTTTTAGCGAGTACAACTTGGGGTTTCTTTAAACCAAAAAAGGACCAGTGCAAAAAGTGTTTATCATATCGAGCCATGACAAAACAAGAAAAAGTAATGGATAAAGAGAAATACGATAAACATATTGAAAATAAAAATGCAGCTAGACAGTGTCGAAATAAGGACAAAGAAATTGCTAAGATGGATAATACGGATAATAGAGAAATATAAAAATGTTTTTAGCGAGTACAACTTGGGGTTTCTTTAAACCAAAAAAGGACCAGTGCAAAAAGTGTTTATCATATCGAGCCATGATAAAACAAGAAAAAGTAATGGATAAAGAGAAATACGATAAACATATTGAAAATAAAAATGCAGCTAGACAGTGTCGAAATAAGGACAAAGAAATTGCTAAGATGGATAATACGGTTCTATCCTTTAATTTAGATTTACAGGCTGTTTTGTCCATCCCCAAGGGGCCAGCTGGACAAATATTTTATTTGTAAAAATTAGCTGTGTATAATTTTACATTGTACAATTTATCAACGCAAATTGTAAGTTGTTACTTGTGGGATGAATCGCAAGGGAAAAAAAGGCTTAAATGAAATAATGAGGAGCATTTTTGATTATGTAATGAGTCACCCAACAATAAAAGGTATTCACATGATGTCTGATGGCTGTGGCGGATTGACTGTCATTGGAGAGAAAAAAACATGGTTACCACTAAGAGATTAAAACATGGTCGCCTGTCATTGAGAAAAAAAATGGCTGTCGCTAAGAGAAAAAAACATAGCCACCGCTAAGAGAAAAAAACATGGGCCGCCTCTCAATGGAAAAAAACATAACAATTTTTACTGGAGTATGTGAATATGAAAAGTCTGCATACATACTGGGAACAGTTTCGGGCCCAATTCTGTTCATTGTATACATTAACGCTATAACCCAAATACAAAATTTCAATAGCCATGTCATTTGTTACGCTGATGACACAGCTCTAATATTCAGAGATGACAGTTGGCATAATATCTTCAATCGAGCTGAGGAAGACCTACAGAAATTGAAAACCTGGTTCAACAATAACCTACTGAGTCTTAATATAAAAAAGACAAAATTTATGTGCTTTTCATTAAACTCTGATGACCAACCCCCTATCAACAAACTCAGAATACACATGCCCACTTGCACTAAGAATATGACATGCAAAAATAGAAAAAACGACATCCATAAAATATCTGGGCGTAGTTATTGACCAACATCTGAGGTGAGAAGAACACATTTCCCAAGTTATAAAGAGGATGAGACTTCTCATGTTCAAATTCTACACCCTTAGGGATATACTCTCTCGAAAAAATATATTAATTTCAAAAGAGCATTTGAGACGGTCAACACTGACTTTTGATGAAATTGAATAAGTATGGGATTGATCAAAATGTATTAAAATGGTTTAAAAATTATCTCGCATATCGAAAGCAGTTAGTTAAATACAATCAAGTGGCCTCCAGTACTTCAAATATAAATTCAGGAGTTCTACAAGGGTCAGTATTGGGTCCATTACTATTCCTGCTGTACACTAATGACATTGTGATGCATGTTGAAAAGTGTAAGATCAAACTGTTTGCCGATGACACTATGTTGTATTGTACTGGGACACCTGATGAAATCACAGAATGTTTGAATGAGGACCTATCAAATATAAATGAATGGTTATGTGACAACAGCCTGAAGTTAAATGTTAGTAAAACAAAATTTATGGTGATATCAATCAATATATACTTTATTGTCTGAAGAGTTGATTCTTTGATTTGTTGAAAATATGAACAGGATGTTCATAAAATCAGATGTGGAATCATCTGCGACTGAAAGATAAACTTTAGTCACTATCTTCCATCGTCAAGATAACCTCTTGTAGGGTATTCATGTTGAAAAAGGAAAACATTCTCAATTGAATATTGATAGAAAGATTTTTCTGTGAATTGAAAAATCCACGATTAAAATGAAGTTATTTTTTGTGAATGTCTAACAGAAAACAACTACTTCCCCGGCTAAAGCCACGCTGGACATTGAACTACATCTGATAGATATTCTGAAAAGGCCCTAACTCGAAAGAAAAAATCTGAAATTGAAAATTTGCATTTTCATTCAGATAGTTATTCGATTTTCTATTCCAGTCTTGATTAAGAACTCATAAAGATGAATGAGGCAAAGAAGAATGTTTTCCAAAAGAGAGTACTCACCAGAAATCATTCGTAACATTGACGCAGGAGAGACATTCACAAAAAATAACTTCATTTTAATCGTGGATTTTTCAATTCACAGAAAAATCTTTCTATCAATATTCAATTGAGAATGTTTTCCTTTTTCAACAGTTGATTCTTATTGACAAAGCATGAAAATAGGAAAAAAGAGAAATATATAAGAAATGTACAGATAATTAGATACGTGAATGTCAAATGGATAAAATGTACAAACATAAAAGATAAATATTACATATATGAATAAAAAACATATTGTCAATCTCCTTTAAAAAAGAAGGACTATTGAAACAACACATTATAAAATAAGATGTCATTAACAAAAGGGTAACTGACAATTACCACCCTTAAGATTTAACAGCAGTCTTGTATAATAAATCAAAACATATGAGATAAAAAATACAATAAAATAAATGAATGTCAAGTGGATAAAATGTACGAACATAAAAGATAAATAACATATAAATAAAAATATGTAATCACTTTAAAAAAGATATTGAACAACACATTATAAAAAAGAGTAACAGTAACAACTAACTAAAAATTACCACTTAAATTCATAGTCTTGCATAAATAAACATGAGTAAAATAAAAATTCAATAATATAAATATCAGTATCAAATCAATTCCCATAAGGAACTATAGTATATCCTCATAATATTCCTGCAGGTTATAATAAGCTTTCTGCAATAGAGCCTTTTTTACAGTCTTTCGAAAGTTCTTCAGAGAAGTTATGTTTCTATAACTGGCTGGCAGATGATTATATATTTTTTTGCTTTCATACATGATGGAGTTTTTTGTCAGACTAGATTTAGGTAAGGGTAAGGGAACACAACCTTCATTTCTTGTTTTATGTTTTCGTGTTTCAGTAGGTGTTGAACCATATTTTGTGTGGATGAGGCATACAGTTTCCAAAATGAATAAACAAACGAGTGATAATATTTGTTGGCTAATAAAAAGTAGTTTGCAGTGATCGTGATATTGAGCTTTACACAGGTATTGGATTGCTCTTTTTGTAGAATAAAACACATTGAAACAGCTGGTTATTGCATAAACCCCAGAAGGCAATGCCATACCTCAAATGTGACTCAACTAGGGAAAAGTAGACCATCCTAGCTGAGGCTACGTTTAATTCTCTTGAAACAATTTTCATTGCAAAGCAGCTAGAGGCTAACTTCTTGCTCAAGGTCGTTACATGCTCATCAAATTTTAGCTTGTTGTCTATAATTAGACCTAGAAACTTAGTTTGTGGCTTATTTGTTATAATCTGGTTATCTAAGTACAAATTATCAAAGTCAAACTTAAGGGTGACTAGATTTGTTTTTTTTAAATTGAAACAGAGTCGATTGGAGTCACACCATTGCTTAATTTTTTCTAGATCGAGAGCAATTGATTCTTTCAAGTGATTTATGTCTTTGCTATGCAAACATCGCATTAGACAACTGCAAGATGAACAAGTGTCATTGGATATTAATATTAATAATGTCAGCATTGAGAGGGTTACAACTTTTAAATATTTGGGAGTGGTACTGGATCAAAACTTGAATCTTAATGCTCACTGTAGTTATATTCAGAAGAAAATAGCCACGAAAATTCATCTTTTATATAGACTAAATAATAAAATAAGTCAATATGCTAAATTAACAATATATAAATCAATAATAGCACCCCACTTCGACTATTGCAGTACACTTCTCTATTTTGTAAGCAATGAAAATCTTAATAGATTACAGAAGCTTCAAAACAGATCCATGAGAGCAATACTGAGTTGTAATAAACGTACACCTGTGAAATACTTATTGGAAACACTGTCTCTTATGTCTGCTAAACAAAGGATAACATTGAATATGCTATTGTTTATATATAAAATTAAACACAATATGTTGCCAAATTATCTGAGTGAACAGTTGACCTACTCAAGTAGTATTCATACACACTCCACTAGAAATAGTATGGGAAATTTTTATATCAACAGAGAGTATATAGGTTGTGAATCTCTGTTTAGTTCTGGATTGATTTTATTCAATAATTTACCTATCCACCTCAAAAACTGTGATTCATTGAATTTATTCAAAAGAAAGTGTATGGAATATATATTTGTAAATGTACCTATTTAATCTTGTTTATACGATGTGACTTGTCTCTTTTTAAAATTATTGTTGTTACTTATCTATTATGGAGAGACTGTATCTATTATGAAGATCATTATTTGCTAATAAAGAGTTGAGTGCGGGTG
Source organism: Gonioctena quinquepunctata (assembly GCA_018342105.1). NCBI lineage: Eukaryota > Metazoa > Arthropoda > Insecta > Coleoptera > Chrysomelidae > Gonioctena > Gonioctena quinquepunctata. The sequence goes on from JAFIRS010001995.1 coordinate 145,998, forward strand.
GCTTGGAAAAACGTAAAATACCCCCAACAACGTATCTATTGCGACATATTCAACTCTCCACACCCTCCAATGACTCTTCTGAGCGGTAGTTTGCTGCTACTTTCTGCAATCCTAAATAAAATGCTGTATATCAATGTGCCTCATGAAGTTCAGCGCATAGCAGTTTGCTTCGATACCAAAGGACTCAAACACGAGTGCAAAACATCAGATTGGAGAATGATGGATGTTACAAAAGTAAACGACGGTATGTTGGACGTTTTTTACATGTCACTGCCCAAAGAAACATGCAATTATAAACATGCAGTTGATTTTCCTCCGTTACGATATTGTTATTTTTATCGAAATCGATGTATTTTTGGCCTAGAAACCATTTAGAAGAAACTTCATCATAAACAGGCCCGTATAATTTATCGACTTTTTCATTTTTTCTCCAGTGTTCGAGGATGTATTTTTGTGACTTGGGCAGATATTGCTCAACATATTCGAGCATTACTTTCTTCTGGAATAGATTCTTCCGCCGATAGTTCCGCATCACTAGGATCATGTGTTTCAGCAATGTCCACCATAGGAAGGAATTGTGTTTGTTCTGGAGATTGTTCTTCTTCTTCTTCTTTTAGTTCCTCTTTCTTGATACGTTTGAGGTTAGGAGGACGTCGATTGATCTTCGCCGACTTGACGATTTGTTCGAGGGGTTTGGACATATTTATCGATGCATCAATTTGTAAGCTAGGTGTCCTTTTCTAATCTCTTTTGATAATACAGATATTTTATTTTTTCGAATGACGTCAATTACTTTGCTGAACGGTTTCATGTTTACTGATGACATACTAATCTTTACACAGGCATATATATATATATATATATATATATATATATATATATTTATCGAAACCTTGTCGATATCTGCCAGCATTCAAATCGAAATCCTTGGCAATTACGACTGTTCCATATTTTTCGCGCCAACATTCTGCACACATAAGTTTGAACTGTTCGAATGACATGTCGGGTGAAACGTGTTCATCGAATACCTGTTTCATGTTGAGTTCATCCTGCTCGAACAACACAATCAAATTGCAATTGTCTCGAATCAGTTGTTTGGGTATTTTCGAGTACGTTTGACATAGATACATGTCGTCGATGTCCTTGTGTCTGCACATTGAAAAATATTTTTGAATTTTCTGCTGACCATTAATATCGAGTCGCGTTTGGCTTCATGAGGGCTCATAATTTCCTCGTTTTCTCGAAACGGAAAATAACCGATTTCTTTAACTACATCCATTACCTCTTGAAGCAGCTGATACTTTGGCTGATACAACGACTTTGAGTAGACGTAAACGTTGTCAAAATTTGCACCATTTGCACTGAACAGTAATGATAACGCTATATTCGTTTTTCTGCATCCGCTCGGCCCCGAGATGATGGCTCGGAAGGAGTTTGGCAGCAATTCACCATTTTTTTTCCCCAAGTTTGGGGGTTTCAAAATCGTCATAGTTGCCGATTGGTAGCGTTTTTTCTTGTTGAACAATTTCAATATTCTGATCGGAATTCACCTGATGTTCGTCATATGCGTTGTTCACTTGAAGGGCTGTTAGATGTATGGCATAAATTACCTGAAGAATACAAAGTTTATTTCGAGCTGCAAATTCGTCCATCATGGGAAATAATGTAGCAGCCAGACAGTATTTTGGATATGTTAGTTCACAAAATGAATGTTATTATTGCTTAAATTTTTTTTTTTTTTTTATTATTTAGCCGTTTTGCTATACATTCCAATAATACAAATCGATTATAATACTACTGATAATAATTAGAAAGAAAAAAAAAGTTCAAATGTTTTTTTCCCCCTATACTCTAAGTGAGTACACACTTGTATTGTGTAGTGAGAAAAAAGAAAAAAAAAACATAATAGCATAACAAGAAAACCGACAATTTAAAGTCAGAAATAGGAAGAAGGAACGGAACAGTATAAACAATATAAAAATGGAGGGTTAATAGGAACAGAGTAAAACATACTACAATAGGCAGTAATTGTGTGAATCAAAATTCAACAGTGCAGTTAACATGGCTGTAAGTTGGTGAATAATAATAAATATACACATTTTTTATGTTTCTATAATTCTCAAGAAGTCCCTATAATTACTATAGATATGAAGTTTAATGGCTGAAGTGAATTTCTTGAGGTTAGCATATTTTCGAATGACGAGAGGTAATAGATTATATGCTTTAGGTTGAATATGTTACAAAACGGTGACTAATGTTCTTGTTGTTGAGTGGTGTAACGAGTAGTTGGTTCAACGTGCCGCATGTATTGTAACCATGATTGAATGTTTGCTGACAATGACCACTCTTATAGGCAGATATTAAAATTGTGAAAAAATTTAATGACAGAATATTAAGTATATCTGGAGAATACAGTGCATTTGTCGAGGATCGTTTTTTTCGTCTAAAGATAATTTTTAATATAAAATTCTGGATCACTTTGAGATTTTGTAATGAGTTTTCATACAGACCACCCCACACTAGTATTCCATAGCGTAGGAGTGACTCCACAAGTGATTTGTATATAATAAGCAACAGTTTAATCGACAGTATCTCTCTCAGTATATAAAATTTGTAAATCAGTTTTCTGAGTTTTGTTGTTAGATAATTGATGTGAGTTTCCCACCTGAGATTTTTGTCGATTATAATGCGTAAGTATTTGATTTGGCTAACTTTGTGATGTTTTTATTTAGATTAGTGATGCTAATATTCTGGAACTCTGGCCTATTTGCATTATTGGCAGAAAAAGCTATATAGTGTGTTTTTTCAACATTCAGAGATAGCTGGAAAGCATTTAGCCAATCCGTTATTATGTTTAGTTCTCTTTGGACATGTAATTTAGCTTGTGACCAGGAATCACCCTCGAATAAGAACACAGTGTCATCAGCATAGGAAACAATTTTAGCATTTGATAGTGAAAGCATTGAATTGATGTAGAGTAGAAGGAGTACTGGTCCCAGTACCGTTCCTTGAGGTACACCTATCTTGACGGTAGTTGGGACACTTAGCGAGTCATGGACTTTAACTTGTTGTTGTCTATTATCTAAATAATAACAGTACCACAAATCCCATTTGTTTCAAGAATAGAATGGAGTTTCTGATGGTAATAAATTATAATAAATTGATTTTTGGTTATTTATATCCTACCCCAGATAGAAATAGCTCAGTCATGTCTATGATATTAACCTTGAACGATCGCTCGGGGAGCTTTCCATTAATTTTACGCCGCCCATTCAATTGGATGCTTATGCAGAGTACGGATTGGCTTTATTGAGTTTCCATTCGTACAACAGTATACCCAACCTATCGAAGGGTACAAAGTTCCATTATTTCGAGAACGTTGATAAGTGCAAGAGAAAAAGCATTGATATCCCTGTTGGAGTTTACGAAATTGAAGATATTGAGGCGTTGCTGCAAAAACATATCGTTCCCCCTGCATTCATCGTACGTCCCGAAGCCTTCTTCTATCTCCGTCCCAATAATGATACACTGAAAAGTGAAATATTTTGCTCGAAACACACCATCGACTTTACGTCTGAAGATACTTTGGCTCATATATTGGGATTTTCGTCTTCCATCCTCGCACCCAACGGTCTTTCATCACGCATCAGATCAATATCATACAGGTACGAACGATTCATGTCGACAGTAATATTACGTCTGGAGCCTTCTACAACGGCAGACCTTCTCGTACGATATACGAATTTGCCATAGACGCTGACCCAGGCTAAGCCATCGACAAAACTCCGAATCATCTCATATATCTACCTATCCATCATCAAAGTGAATTGGATAACATTCCGCTACGAGTGTTTGATCAAAATTTCCAGTTGATTGATTTTCGAGGAGAAGAAATTATTGTTTGTTTGAAATTGCGAAGAAGATATGGTCTTGAAAATCGATAAAAGTCTAGCATCATCATTCAACCCTTCAGTCTTCACCAAGACATACACATATATACCGCTCCTGAAATATCTCGGTCATCATATTGTCGAGTCAAGTGTTCAACAGTTTCCGAAAACCGCAAATGGACGTAACAATACAGGAAGTGGAATGGAGAACGTATTACCCCTATGACAAATCATTTCGAAATAATGACGTCATCGAAATCAGTGTCAACCAATCGGATGCTTTCAATCAATAAATCAAAATATGCTTTATTATCAAAGAATAATATCTTATTGACAAAGCGTGTATTATAAATGTAAATTAAGTTTTTTTTTTTATTTGACTATATTTATTTATTTGAAGTTCTACATAATACATAATACAGATCTATATTTAAAAGTAAGAAACAAAAATTGAAGAAAAAAGATATTTTGATACTAACCTCATTGAGGTACTTAAAAAATAACTTATAAGAGTAACTGTATAACATTAATATCAATACAATTTTAGGATTTGCCTATTTACTAGTGCACCTAAGTGAGTGAACACTTGTATTGTGCATTTGAACAGATTTTGTAGCTACAAATAATTATTTCTGAGCCAATGTTGATGGATGAAACTCCAATAAATTCCAGTGATATAACTACTACTGTATATATATATATCTATAACTATAGGTAAACTAATTACTGATCAATATTGTTTTCCAGAATTCTTATGAATTTGGGATAGTGGTTACATATATATTCTCTCGACTTACATGAAAATAATACCATTTGATAAATGTATTGTACAATAGCCATTTGTACATCAGCGGAAAAGTATTGAGAATTCAAGACGATGGAAGAGTGACATTTGTAAATAACGCTGGCGCTTTCATGTTTCAATCGCCCAGCTACGAACAAAACGGCAAGGAATTGGAGACTGTACGTGATGTGGGTATCATGAGTACAGTCAGAGGCTTCTTGTGCTACACCAACGAAGATACGAAACTCCTCTCTAACTCTGGCTGGACTTATCCTAATACTGTGGGCGTCATTTCACCTACTGCTCTAACATTCAACATGTTCATTCCGTTGAGACATTTTTTGCACATTTTCAACGATTATCGATGCTACAGTAACCACAGAAGTTAAATTGAAAATATTAAACTGAGAATTAAGCGATTATATCCCAGCAATGCCATCAAATTACAGCTGCTATAAGGTATCAAAGCAGTCTGATTTAGTTTAGAAAATGGGACTTGCACATGTTGCCAGCTCTCACGATCGGTTCCACCACCAAAATGTGGGCAGTGAAAACTTCGTTGTTTGTTGAAATTCCTCGATACGTTATTGTATACTTCCAGAAAAATCGTGATCATAACAGCACCAATAATGATCCCACCGCATTCAGTAACATAAATATCGAGAATATTACTTTGACGCTGAACTGAGAGAATTACCCCAAGGAAAAGATGCATGCACAATTCAACAATGGAGACTTTTTACAAGCCTATCACAATTACACGCAATTTGGATTCAGCTACAAGAATTCCTACCAACACAATCCTCTTCTATCTTATGCCTACTTTTTTCGTCATTGATTGTTCCAGAAGAGTCGAGAGTATCAAAAGTTCAAGTGTAGATGTTAAATTGCATCGGCGGGTTTTCCCGACAATACCCGAGCCTATTGCGTCATTGTGCACGACACCATCATCCAGCACCTTCCCCTCAGCGAAATTATTAGAAAACCGAACTGACGGTCTGCGAGTTTCTCTCTCTCTCTTGATATCCAAGCCTTCGTCGCTGATGGCGTCTTCCAGCCAAAGAAGATTGCCAACAGATCCGGAGATCAATGCAACAATTTTTTGCTATTATCAATGATTTTTCTCGCTGAGTAAAGAAGACAAACAGAATGCCGTCTATTTGGAGAAGAACATTTATGGATTACGATATTCTTCAGGCTTTCTTGAATACCGTTTACTGGACTCGATCCTCAAGCAGAACCTGTATGACGTCATTATAATTTATGTACGAGGACACCAGAAGAAATATTTTTTGCTCCAGAAACTTCAACAATTGAATATTGCTGCAGAAATAGTAAATTTGGAAGAATTGGATGACACCTGGTGGATAATAAATAATAAATGAATATTTATTCGCATGAATAAGAACAATTGTTTACATTGAATAATATACATTAGCGGATAAATATAAGTAAGTCACTGAAGTGTATAACAGTTTGAGCTGTTATACCCCTTGTGTGTGACTATGCTATACTAATAATAATAATAATATCTAAACATACGATCTGAAGGGTACCCATTAGGACCGATAAGGTTGAGTATGGGTTTTCTGATCGTATATTACATAGGTATAGATATAAGGCATTTCTTTGAATAATTGTATACTTCATAACATTTAGTCAAAAAGAATATCAAGTGAATCTCTTTCTATTGATAGAATATAATTTTTAAATATTTTTTTGATTAATCCAATGGAATTTATTGTCTCTATTTATGTTTTGTGCATGTCAGGAAGAAGATTGTATACTTTCCTAGACAGAAATAGGAAGCAACGCTGTCCTATCGACTTATTACACAATGGTATTTGAACTAATTTTTTTTGCATCGTTCGTGTAGAATAAACGTTGTTTACTTTTTGTATCAATGATTTATTTTTATACATATTAATAATTATATTATACGTATATAGTTGCCTCAAATCCAGTACATTCGCTGTAGTAAACAACAAGTTTGATGGGTAGGTATTTTTTTTGTTATAAATTATTTTAAGTATTTTTTTTTGTAGTATGTGTAGTTGCTTCAGATGAATATTTGTAACCCCTCCCCAACTCAATACGGCATACTGCAAGCGAGACTCCACCAAAGAATAGTACACTGTTTTCAGCTGTGCAACGTCAAGAATTTTTTTCAGGTATTTGAATTTCGGTAACAGACACCTCAACGTTTTGGTAACGTTTGAGATTTGCTGGTTCCATCTTAGATTTGAGTCTATTATAATTCCCAAGTATTTTGTTTGGTTGACATTTTGTATTTTGGTAATGTAATTCTGTTCTCTGAAAGTTAGCACATCATAATTTGGTAAACCGTTTTTGTAGCTGCAGAGTGGCAGATAAAATGTTTTTCTGAAGTTTATGGTGAGTAATTTATGTCGGAACCAATTTATTATATGTAGAAATTCATTTTCAATTTTTTTTTTTTAGATCGATCCAAGAATGTGAAGAATATAAAATAGCAGTGTCGTCAGCGAAACTAATCACTTTTCCGGATGTTTTCATGGTCAGTAAATCATTAATATATATAGTGAATAGCAATGGACCCAACACAGTACCCTGAGGGCATACAATTCATTGCTCTCTCATTACTTACGGTATCCTTGATTTTTACTATTTGTTTTCTATCTTTTAGGTAATTAGAAAAAAGTGTGAGTGGAGCACCATGAACCCCAAGATCTTCCAAGGCCTCCAGTAACTGCGAATGATTCACTGTGTCGAAGGCCTTGGCTAGATCCAGAAAGATACATATCGCAGGAGTCCTTTGATCAACTAAATTGTACATATCTCCCGTCAATGCTGAAATTGCATCATTCGTCGATAAGCCCTCTCTGAATCCAAACTGGCAGTCAGCTATGACATCAAATTTGCTTAGATAATTACTTAGTCTTTTTTGCAGACATTTTTCAAATATTTTAGCTATTACTGTAATCACAGATGGGTCTATAATTATTTGTTTTGGTTTTTTGGCCATTTTTAAATATGGGTGTGACTACTGCCATCTTGAATTCATCGGGGCATATCCCTGAACTGAATATATTATTGATCAGATGAGCTAATGGATGTATTATGAGTTCAGAGATATGTTTCAATGTTTCTGCCCTAATGAGATCGTAACCAGGGGCTTTTTTTGTTTTTAGTTGTTGGATTATTTCGTATATTTCTTTTTCATTTACAGGCTTCAGGTAAAATGAATGGGGCAAAATGTTCCTTGCTGGGCGCGGTGTGGTAGGTTTTGTTATTTCATTTGCATAGCTTTCTCCCACTCCTATAAAAAAATCATTGAAGGCATTAGCAATTTCTTTTTCATCCTCAATTATATGGCCATTATCGGTTATAATTTTTTTTGTGTTATCATCTCTAGATTTTTTCCCCTCAATCTCCGATATGTTCCATGTTTCCATAAGTTTTTCGAATTATTTTTATTTTTATTTATTTTATCTCTATAATAGTTATACTTTGCTTTTTTAATCAGCTTGTCTGTATATTTACGATATTCAAGGTAATATTCTTTTTTTTCTATGTCTTCAGGATTTTTTTCGCATTCTCTATATAATTCGTTTTTATGATTTATCGATTTTACTAAACCTTTTGTTATCCATACCTTACGTTTTTTCCCATTTTTGTTTAGCCGAATTCGTCTTGAGTTTTTTTGTATATATTTTTTTAATATTTCAACGATATGTGTGGTTTGTGTTTGTACACTTTCTAGACGATAGTATATGCTCCAATCATGGTTATAAAGATCAAGTTTAAGTTTTGTATAATCTATGTATTCAATGTAGTTTAGTTTACTTACAGGGTGTGTACTGGATTTATTGCAAAGGGTGTCTAAGCAAATAATAACAGCCTTATGATCTGTTATATTACAGTCCACAACAAAGGAAACGCAGTTTTCTTTAAGATTTTTCTCATCGGTTTTTAAAAATATATGATCTATACAGCTTTTTGAGTGTCCCTGTATACGGGTGTGCTTATTGATAATCGAAACAAAATTGTGCGTACTATAATTATCCAGATAATCATATACTAATACATCTTCATCATTTAAATTGATATTCATGTCACCCACAATAATGTGACTGTCTACAGATATTTTATTTGTGTCTTGTAGATACTGGTTCAAATAGAAGATGAAGTTTTCAGTATTGGTTGAGGGAGCTCTATATATAGAAGTTATCAATATTGATTCGTTTTCATCTGTGTTCACTTTAATTTGTATCGATTTACAATTGCCAATTAAAATTTTTTTTGATGAAAATGTGTAAGTATTCTTTAAATATACCAAAACACCATCATTCTTATTTATGTCTCCTTCGCTATAAAAACTTACATAACCGTTCAGTTCAGTAAAACTTTTATCTTCTATTTGAAACGTCTCTGTAAGAACAATGCAATCAAATTCAAAAGAGAGTTCATTCAGAGCTATTTCTAGTTGGTCCAAGTTTTTCATTACACTACGTATATTTTGGTGGATCAGTTTAAAGTTGTTTTTTTTGTGTACTAATGAATTACTGTTAAGTTCATTTATATTACTCAACTCTATGGTTTCTATAGGTTCATAATTATAATCGCGGATATAGGGATCCATTTCATATAGATATCGAAACTTTTCGAAAAGATAATTTATCTACAAACTGAACAACTATAAACAGAACAGATAATGAATAATAGCCAATTACTTATTTTTTACTGCTACGTGTGGATCTCCCATTTATAGTACCGGGGCCAGACCCCGTTCGGAACAGCTTCTTGTTCAGTTTCAGGGGGAACCGTGTACCTCTTCAGACTTGTTTTTTTTTCATTCAGATTGTTTCCCTCGTCGGACGAATTTTCATATCCCAAGATATCTTCTATTTCATTGTTGTGATTCAGTTTCAGATATGCGTAAGTGTAACCCACACTGTTGATGTATAGTTTGTTGCGATAGATATGTGCTTTCTTATTTTCTTTCCGGGCCTTTCTCAAATGATGAACTAATTCTCTTCTTTCAGATCTCTCTTCAGGGGATAGATCTTCCACAATTGATACTTTTTGTCCTTTAAGTTTCTTGAATTTTTGAGGATTTGTTGCTTTGTTGTGAACCTCACAAGCTTCACTAGGATTATTTTGTTTTCTTCATTTTTTCCAATTAATTTTATTTCTCCTCTGGTTAAATCTAATTCTAGTTTGGAGTTCAATAGATTCAGTGTGTAATCAAGTAAGTTACCGTCTTTATAATCTGAATTGAAAATTAGTATATTATTCTCTTTTATTGTTTTCTCAAGTTCAGTATTTTTCTTCCGTAGGTTTTCTACCTCTTTCTCTAACGTTTTCACTTTTTCGGAACTCTGAGTGATTATTTGTTTCAATTCGCTTATTTGTTCAAATAGTGCATTTGTTAGCGATTTGTTTTGCTCGGAGATAAAAAGTTTCAATTCCTCTGTGTTACTCATTTATGAGATTATAATCGAATTTATTTCACGGTGAGTATTTCAGCCCACAGACTAAAATCCGAGTTTCAGAAATAGGTGTACCGTTAATTTTTTTTTTACTGGGAGGTAAAACAAAAAAATGTTTCTACTGTTTTTGTATAGTGCCAGCAATTGGTATATTGCACTGATGTATCAAATCAAAACTCACTTGTTTTATTGTTTTCACAAACTCTAATGCCTTGGATCGGTGTACAACTTATATATCTCGTAGTCTGGAAGATTTGGTAATTTTCACTCCACGTTAACCCACTTCTTTTGGAATATTTTACAGAGCGTGAACAAAACACGTGTGATACGTATACAAATTTTATATATATAAGGTTCCCACATTCGACAATACGGCATCCTGTATGCATCACCAACATAAGGAGCGTTCATGTAGTATTCGCAATGTTGATATTTTGTATCTGGATCGGTCATCATCAAATGCAAAAACAAGACAGAATTTGAAATTCTGGAATATGAAATCAAAAATAAAATGGAAAATATGTATAATATAGAAGCATCTAAGATGAAGAAACCAAGGATTAAAATACCAATGTTTCAACAAAATCTATCAAAGGAAGAAATTGAAACCTCAATAAAACAACAAAACGAAGCCCTGGACGAAATCAAGGTAACATTTATTAAAAAAGGAAAAAATAACAAGTCAACAGTCTATGGAGAATGCTCACCATCAACCTTTAGACAACTAATGCGACTGAATAAGGTTGGGAACGTTACTCAGTCTTTGAGGATCTCACAGTCCTACGTTGTTTCCAATGTCAAGAGTTCTATCATAAAAAACAAAACTGCCCTAACAAACTAATCTGTCCTCTATGTAGTGAAGAGCATGAACAAGAAAGCTGTCCAAAAATAAAAAAAGTTTGTGCCAATTGTGTTAAATCCAAAGATAAATACAAATTGAAAAATAGTGTTGACCATTACTCGACAGATACTAATTGTCCAACTCTACAGTTCCATATCAATTTGACAAAAAATAAAATTGACTATAGTAGTTAATGGTACTAGTGGATCAAGATACTATCTTAGAAAATTTAAGTTTACTAGAACAAGACCACCGAGGAGAATATGTAGAACCTGAAAATTTTGTACTGCCAAAAACGAAACTGTTTAACATTACACATTTTAATATTCGAAGTGCTAACAAAAACTTCAATGAGTTCCTAGCACTCATTGAAACATATAATTTAACCTGTGATGTTTTTGTTTTAAGTGAATGCTTTAAAAATGTATGTATAAATAACCTTAATATACCAGGATATACAACGATACATAATGACGGTGATTTTAATAAGAACGATGGAGTTTTGATTCTAATAAAATCAAACCTCAACTACAATATTTCAAATTACAAATTAACCATATGTGGTGTCTCATTATGTATCATAAATTTGACAATAAACAATGTATCCTGTAGAATAATTGGCCCTATACAGGCCTAACCCAACTAACCTGATCTCGTTTATTGATGAACTAGATTCATACCTGGACAAAATACAGACCAATAAAATGGATGTTCTTATTGGTGACATCAACATCAATCTATTAAATGAAAACGATGTTTATGTTAATAAATATCTGTCTGTGCTTGCTAAATATGGATTTGTACCATACATACTGAATCCCACAAGAATTGCCCCAGAAACTAAGTCATGCATTGATCATATTTTCCTTAAAAAATCTAATAATAACAAAAATAGATTAAAATTAAGTAAATTTAAAAAAATCGCAAAAAAACAATAACTCCTGATACAACAAAAAAATTTGCAAAAAAATTGATTTTAAAAAACTAGAAAACTTACTGCAGCTAGAAAACTGGGATGTAGTATTAAATGAAAACGACCCTCAACTCGGAACCAATATCTTCTTAAATAAGCTTAATAACGTTATTGAAAACTCCAAAACTACAAAATTATGGCATAAAAAGCACATGAAAATTAAACCATGGATAACTAAAGGGTTAATTATATCAATAAGAAATAGGGATAAATTGAAAAATCAACTAAATAAACACTTCTCATATGAATTAGAACAAGAATACAAAATTTATAGAAATAAACTAAATAAACTACTGAATAAAACTAAAAATAACTATTATCTTGAACAAATTAAAAACAATAAAAATAATCTAAAAAAAACCTATCAACTAATATCAGAAGCTACCAATGAAAGAAATAACAATAAAAATATCTTACAGATTGCTAACGAAGATGGTGTTGTATTTAATGATACCAAACTAATGGCAAATTATTGTAATAACTATTTTAATAATGTTGGCTTACACATGATTAAAGAAATTGACACTTCATTAACAATTAATGAAAATATTGAAATAAATCCCAATTCCATGTTTCTCAATCCAATAACAGAAAATGAACTCATAGAGCATATTTCTACATTGAAAATAACACTTCCCTGGCATAGATGGAATAACCACTGAAATAATTAAACAGATCCACCAATACATTCTCCAACCCCTTAAACATTTATTCAATCTGATCATCCAAAGGGACATGTCCCCACTCAGTTCAAATCTTCTATAATTACACCAATTCATAAAACTGGCGACAAAACTAAAATTAGTAATTACAGACCTATCAGTGTAATAAACAGCTTTGGAAAGATCTTTGAAAAATGTCTAAAAACAGCTTAGTACAATTTTTGATGAAAATAAGATTATACATAATCACCAATATGGGTTTTAGGCCGTATAGCTACTACTGATGCCATGTACAATGTTATTACAAGTATTACAGAGGGACTTGATAAAACAAAAATGCATTGCAGTGTTTTTAGACTTGGCAAAGCATTGACACTGTTGACTATGCAATACTTCTTAACATACTGGAGCGTTTTGGTATGTGGTGCAGTGTTGGATGTCTTTAGCAGTTACTTGGCTAATCGGAACAATGTGTTAAAATAAACAATACCATAAGTGAAACTATGACTATAAGAATGGGGGTCCCCCAAGGAACCGTTCTTGGTCCAATACTTTTTCAAGCTTATATAAATTCATTGCTCTGTTTAAACGGGAAAGCAAAAATTATATCATACGCTGATGATACGGTTGCAATCTTGAGTGGAAACACATGGCTTGAAACTAAAAATTATGTCCAACAGAGCATGGAAGCAATTAATAAATGGCTGAGTATGTATCGCCTTTCATTAAACGCTAGTAAGACCCACTATCTCGCCTTCTCTATATCAGCAACAAACAGACCTAATTTCTCCAGTATTAAAGTTCCAGGTATGAAAGATGAAATTAAAGAAACAAACGAGGTGAAATACCTGGGCATAATTATTGACGAAAATCTAAGGTGGAACAATCATATTGACTATCTAACAAAAAAGGTGAGGAAGCTAATATACAAATTTTACCAGCTACGACAGTTTTTAGCGAAAAATCTACTGATACTAATTTACAAATCTCTAGCTGAATCACTTTTTCGTTATGGTATTCTGGTGTGGGGGGCAATGTATAAGAATTCTTTACAAAAACTGAACACAATACAAAACTATATTCTAAAAATAATTTTGAAGAAAAAAAGATCTTTCCATACAAACCTTATATATATATATAGAAGACATTAGTATGATCCGTACATTATATTTTCACAGTGTATGTATGTATGCATTCAAAAATAAAATACTCCAGAATTCTGTTCCAACAGCTTATACCACTAGAAGCACTACAAACGAATTGCTACCCACTCCAAAATTCAACAAAAATGTTTGTCACCGTTTCTTAACTTATACGTTACCCAAAACTTGTAATATCCTACCCCTAGAGGTAAAACATATTAAAAATCATAAAACCTTCTCGAGAGAATCAAAAAAATTCATCTTCGCAAATTACTTCAAATTTATCAAAATACTAGAACATCAATAGTTACACTAACATGATATAAAACCACTATTTATGTTGAAAAGGGAAACATTCTCAATTGGATATTGATAGAAAGATTTTTCTGTGAATTGAAAAATCCACGATTAAAATGAAGTTATTTTTTGTGAATGTCTAACAGAAAACAACTACTTCCCCGGCTAAAGCCACGCTGGACATTGAACTACATCTGATAGATATTCTGATAAGGCCCTAACTCAAAAGAAAAAATCTGAAATTGAAAATTTGCATTTTCATTCAGATAGTTATTTGATTTTTATTCCAGTCTTAATTAGGAACTCATAAAGATGAATGAGGCAAAGAAGAATGTTTTCCAAAAGAGATACTCACCAGAATCATTAGTAACATTGGCCTTGGGAGAGACATCGCATTCACTAGGTCTTCAATACATTTTTGTCGACGAAAATCTATTTCACGCTTCCACGATCATCAGGAAGACCGGAAGAAATGGGAAACACATTTTCAAGAAGCAATCTCACTTTGCAAAGATGGAAAAAGTTAGAATCATTTCTTTTGGAGAGACACTTTGAAATTAGTGTTTTCTGACATTAAAACCTGTCATGGGGTTCAATTTCAGATTTTTTCTTTTGAGTTAGGGCCTTATCAGAATATCTATCAGATGTAGTTCAATGTCCAGCGTGGCTTTAGCCGGGGAAGTAGTTGTTTTCTGTTAGACATTCACAAAAAATAACTTCATTTTAATCGTGGATTTTTCAATTCACAGAAAAATCTTTCTATCAATATCCAATTGAGAATGTTTCCCTTTTCAACATGAATACCCCACAAGAGGTTATCTTGACGATGGAAGATAGTGACTAAGGTTTATCTTTCAGTCGCAGATGATTCCACATCTGATTTTATGAACAGTCTGTTTATATTTTCAACAAACCACTATTTAATTCTTTACATTCTGTACACAACTGTAATTTTAGATCAATTAACATTACTTTGTAGCACAACACAAGTGTTAAGTCACTTAGGTGCTTTCTGTACACAATCTATACCCTGTCCCCTATATATTGTTTGTTTTCATTCATACTTGTTTGTTTTATTATTCTTTATTATTATGTTATTAACCTAATTTTTTATCATACTTGGTATATATTTTTTTTTCTCATTCTGTATCACTGTATCATTTTGTGTACAATAAATAAATAAATAAAATAAATAAATAAATAAATATGATAAATTACCTAAATAAAATGTATGAAAAAATTCTGTCTTTAATTGAAAAAAGTATGTTTAGAGAACAATCAGTATGTTTGAATTTCATTAGTCGAAATAGCTCAGTTGGGAGAGCGTTAGACTGAAGATCTGGCGGTCCCTGGTTTGAGCGCGGGTTTCGACATTTCATTTTTCAATGAATCGAGTATGATATGTATGCAGACTTTTCATAATCACGTTCTCCAGAAAAAAATCTCATGTTTTTTTGTCCAATGAGGGGCGGCCATGTTTTTTTTTTTCTTAGTTGTTGTGATATATTGTACCTCTTAATTAGCGCATGCGCTAATTAAGAGTTAATGGAACACAGGTGTCGCGGAGCGACACCAGGCAATATATATGTCATGTACGATTTAATGTTAGATGTGTGAAGTATAATATTCAGGAACAATAAATGAGTACCTAAACTTATATTGTGTATTAGTTCCAGAATATTACATAGTGGCGACGAGGACGTTTTTACAGTGGAATATAGTTCAAATTAATTTTATTCTAAAAGAACCCACGAGTCAAACTAAAGTAATTCACGTGTTTCAGTGAAGAGTGTATAAAATGGCTGTTTCCAGCATCGGCCATTTACGCGAATTTGACCCGCAAATTCAGACTGGGGATATTTAAAAGCATCGAAAATTATTACAAAGCGAATGCGATTACGAAGAAGGACCGTAAGAAAGCAATCCTGTTAAACACATTCAACGAGGATGCATACAAGTTGGTGCATAATTTATGTTTACCTGTGGAACCAGAGACAAAAAAGTATGATGATTTGATTAAACTTTTGTCAGATTATTTCAAAATAAGTTTGCCAGTTTTTGCCAAGCGTTATAAATTTTACACTGCCCGTAAATCATCTAGTGAATCGGCCAGAGAGTGGAGTGCACGAATACGGGAGTTAGCAGCTTTGTGTGACTTTGGTGTGGACCATCTTCAGATGGTGTTACGGGATCAGTTCATAATTGGATATGACAGGGGTGCAGTTCAAGACCGCCTTTTCGAGGAGAAAGTTACCGTGACACTGGAGGCAGTGGTAAATATTGCAACCACCAAATCAGCTGCCCATCCATCTGTCCAAAGCGAGTCAGCCGTTTTCGTAAAACAAGAGCCAGAAATTCATTATGCTGGTAACTATTCAGGAAGACATAATGTTCTACCGACAAATCGAGCCGATAGGAGTGGTCACGACAATGGTAAGGCGCATGATTCATCTATTTCCAATCAACAAACGTTTCCAAAATGTGAGGTTTGTGGTAGGAAGAATCACGAAAAAGCGAGGTGTTCATTTCGAGACTGTTTTTGCCATAAATGCAAAAAAAAAAAGGTCATTTAGCACCTGTGTGCCCAAGTAAAAACAATGACAATAAACCAAACTCACAGCATTTTCTGGAATCATCTGATTATTCCTTATTCAATATTGATAGTCAAGTAAATTCGATTAACATTGACGTGATTATTGAAAACAAACCTTTTGTTTTTACATTAGATACAGGATCTAGCTTTAGTGTTGTTTCAGAAATCTTTTATAAGCAATATTTCAGTGACAAACCTTTGATATTTACGAGTAAAATTTTCAAACTGTACAATGGGGACGAAATTTCTCCTATAGGTTATATTGAATGTAACATAATTTATCAAAATAAGAAATCTAGTTTGGATATTTATGTTATTAAGAATGCAACAGGTCCGCCATTACTGGGACGAGATTTTTTTTGTCGTTTTGACCTAAGTATTTCAAAATTGAATTTCATAGATTTTCCGAAAGACCTCCAGTTTTTAAGGGAAAATTATAAAGATGTATTTCAGCCCGGAATTGGCACATTTACAAAGGGCGTAATAAAAATTAACTTGAAATCTGATTCGGTAACACCAAAATTTTTTAGGGCTCGTCCGCTACCATACGCAATAAAAGGAAAGGTGGAAGCGGAGCTGGAGAGGTTACAGGCTTTGGGTGTTATAGAACCAGTTGATTATAGCGATTGGGGTACACCCATCGTCCCTGTTTTGAAACCAGGAGGTAGTGTTAGGATATGCGGGGATTTCAAAGTAACACTTAACTCCCATATAGAAATTGATAAATATCCCTTACCAAAAATAGAGGATCTGCTGGTAAAGTTACAAGGAGGTGAACATTTTACAAAATTAGACCTATCTTCGGCCTATCAACAAATTTTGTTAGATGAAGAATCAAAAAAATTAGTCACGATTTCCACCCATAGGGGATTGTTTAAGTATACTAGGGCTCCTTATGGCATAGCAAGCCTGCCATCCAAATTTCAAAAAATAATGGATTCCTTGTTGAAAGATATTGAAGGAACCATAGTTTTTTTGGACGACATATTAGTTACAGGGGTAACGTGAACAAAATTGGGTTATTTCATATTTAGGATTCGTTATCAGTAAAAAGGGGGTGCATACATCGGAAGATAAAATGTTGGCGATTAAAAATGCGCCAGTACCGCAGAATGTAACACAATTAAAATCAATTTTGGGATTGATAAATTTTTATGGAAAATTTATACCTAATCTGGCCATGACCGTACATCCTTTATATAAATTACTCAAAGCCAATGTGAGATGGCATTGGTCGGATGAGTGTGACAGATCATTTAATAAGGTGAAAGAAATTTTAATATCGGCGGACGTCTTAGTCCATTTCAACCCGGGATTTCCCATACGTTTGTGTGCGGATGCTTCTCAGTATGGTATCGGTTCAGTTCTAAGTCACGTGATGCCGGACGGGTCGGAAAAACCTATTGCTTATGCGAGCCGAACTTTATCAAGTTCGGAACAAAAAATGGGTCAGATCGAAAAAGAAGCCCTTTCATTAGTTTTTGGGGTAACAAAATTTTTCCAATACCTTTATGGAATAAAATTTACTTTGATTACTGATCACAAACCGTTGACATACATATTTAATCCCGAAAAGGAATTCCCAGTTCTCAGCGAATAGGCTCGTAGATGGCGTTAATTTTAGCAAATTTTGATTATAATATTGAATATGTACAATCACAGAAAAATTATGCGGATTCCTTATCACGACTGCCACTTGAAATGGAAGAAGGTTTTGAGAATAATTTCCCAGAAATAGATTTTATAAACTATTTCACTGAGAACAATGATTTTCCGTTGAAATTTTCATTGATTCGCGAGGAAACTTTGAAAGATTCCTTTTTAAGTAAAATTAAAAAAATTGTATTCACTGGTTGGCCTAGAACAGTTGAGAACAAATTCAAACCATTTTTCAGAGTGAGAAACGAAATCGGATTGTATATTATGGAACAATCGGATAATAATTCCGAAATTATTACAACTACCTTTGCTACAATAGCTACATTCGACCCATATGGGGGTAGTGAAAATGAAGAGCTTAGCCCGATCATATTTCTGGTGGCCCGGATTAGATAGACAGATCGAAGAAATTTGCAAAGTTTGTGAAAATTGCCTCACCAATAAAAAGTCTCCTAACAAGGCAGTTTTGAATCCGTGGCCGTATCCAACTGAAATTTGGTCGAGATTGCATTTAGATTTTCTTGGTCCATTTTTGAACAAACAGTTTTTGATTATTCTAGACTCTTACTCGAAGTGGGTCGAAGTTTTTGTAATGGATACAATTACATCAAAAAGAACCATAGATGTGTTGAGAACGCTGTTTGCCAAATTTGGGCTTCCCCATACTTTAGTAACGGATAATGCTAGTACATTTACCTCACAAGAATTTCAGTTATTTTTATCTCAGAATGCGGTAGGCCACGTCACCTCCCCTCCGTTTCATCCATCTTCAAATGGTGCGGCGGAAAACGTTGTAAAAACCGTGAAAAATGCCCTCAAAAATGCACTGGGAAAAAATCGAATCATCGAATTGAATAAAGTATCAAATAACTTTCTATTTGATTATCATAATACAATTCATTGTACTACGGGAGTTTGTCCTTCTCAAATAATGTTTGGAAGAAAATTAAGAACACGTTTTGACTTGATGATGCAATATATCACAGTTGTGGCCATGTTTTTTTCTCTTAGCGGCAGCCATGTTTTTTCTCAATGACAGGTGACCATGTTTTTTTTCTCTTAGTGGTAGCCATGTTTTTTCTCTTAGTGGTAGCCATGTTTTTTCTCTTAGTGGTAGCCATGTTTTTTTTCTCTCTAATGACAGGCGGCCATGTTTTTTTCTCCAATGACCGTCGCCATGTTTTTTTTCCAATGACAGGGGAGTTAGGCGCCATTCAAAAGCTAGGTTACAGGTTAGGTTAGACCCTCGTAAATCTTAGGTTAGACCCCCGTATATATTAGGTTAGGTTAGACCCTCGTAGGTTAGACCCTTGTATATTTTACGTTAGGTTAGTTAGGTTAGACCCCCACGTACATGCAGGTTAGGTTAGACCCCCGTATATTGGCCCCCTCAAATATGTTAGGTTAGGTTAGACCCCCTCGTACACTTACACACAGGTTAGGTTAGACCCCGTACATTTCTCCAAGTAAACTTTGTTTTATCTATCTTTTGTTTTGAATATAAATAAGATTGACATTAATTGTATAAAGCTTGTCAAAGTAAAAAAAAACTTCTACAAATACGTTTATTTATTCAATCATTCATAAGGAAATAGTTCAATATCCAACTGGTTATATATATATATATATATATATATATATATATATATATATATATAAATAATTAAATAAAAATATAAAAAGTTTGCAAAGCGAGTACTAAGGTAAATTTAAATATATAAATAAAAGTAAATAGGAAAAAAATACATATAGCGTCACAATCCGTTATCAACATACGTAGTCACAAAAATTGTTACTTAACATAAGAAACATAAAATATATAAAACATATCATACATATAAAATATATAAAAACATATAACATATATAATAAATAGTCACAATTTAAAACAATTTAAGATTTTATGCTGATATTCCTATCTGAGTAGAATTCGTCTAATGAATAATAGGCCTTCGATATCAAAAACTTTTTAACTAATTTTCTAAATTTTGTGGAACATGTTTCACCTTTAATTTCATTTGACAAGTGATTAAACATTTTCTTGCCGTTGTAAATGAACGATCTCTTAATTTTTGAAGAGATTGGAATTGGTAAACTTATATTGAACGTATTTCTAGTATGACGTCGAGATATTATAGAAATTTCATCTTTGTATTTTTTTTGCATTAGGCATACCATTTCCAAAATAAGAATGCAAGGCAAGGTCAGGATATTGTGTTTTTTGAATAAGGACCTACAGGAGTCCCTGAATCCTGCCTTACACATATTTCTAACTCCTCTTTTTTGCAGTACAAATACCCTATCAAATAAATATTGGCAAGATGTTCCCCAAAAACATATACCATAGCGTAAATGGGAATCAATCAGAGCAAAGTACACCTTTTTGGCCGACATAGTGCCCAATTCATTTGCTGATACTCTGACAGCAACCTGAAGAAACTTTCTTACAAAGATTAGTTATATGATTTGCAAAAACCAAGTTTTTGTCTATTTGCAGTCCTAAAAATTTTGCAGACTCCTTGTTTTCAATTAGTTGAGAACCTAGGTAAATTTCCAGCGAGGAGAACTTGAGTGTGATAATGCTAGTCTTCGCGATGTTGAATGATAAAAGATTAGCATCACACCATTCTTTTATTTTTTTTATATCTTGGCTAATCCTTTGCTGCAGTTGCATCTCATTATTGCTGTTCCAAAATAATGTGGTGTCATCTGCAAATTGAGTTATATTTGCAGATATATCAATGCAAGCTAAATCGTTGATATATAGCAAGAAGAGAATTGGGCCGAGAACCGACCCTTGTGGAACTCCACGAGTTACTGTCTGGGATTGTGATATGTTGCCATGGAGTGTGACTTTTTGAGTGCGTTCTGATAGGTATGATCTGAACCATCTCAGACGATCGTCTCTAAAGCCATATACTTCTAGCTTTTGCAGCAGGATTTCGTGATCCACACAATCAAACGCTTTCGAAAGATCACAAAAAACCGCTGCTGCCATTTCTCGATTATTAAGACGTAGATATACCTCTTCTAACAGATGGAACATAGCATCTCCCGTACTTTTTGAGCTTTGAAATCCAAACTGACTGGAACTAATAATATTATTTCTATTTAGAAACAACATAATTCTTTTTTTAATGAGTTTTTCTATGATTTTCGCGAGGGTAGGTAGCATAGAAATAGGCCTGAAGTTAGCAGGATTGCTGGTGTCACCACCTTTGTGTAAGGGAATAACAATAGCTGTTTTCAAACATGCAGGAAATATTCCCAATGTAAAGCTTGCATTTATAGCTTCCGCCAGGGCAGTGAGAGCGGAATTTGGTAAATTGGAGAATATCTTTATGGTCATGTCATCCCAACCGGAAGAGTTTGTATTTTTAATTTCTTTAAAGATTTGCTCAATTTCTGTAGCATCTGTAGGCATGAAAAAAAATGTCTCTGATATGGATCTGTCCTTGAGAAAACTTAATGGATGAATATTAGATTTTATTTCTTTTGATAAGTTGTATGCCACAGTGCAATAATAGTTATTTATAAAATCAGAGTTAAGATCAGTTTTTAGTGGAGCCGTATTGTTTTTCCCCCTGAGGTCATTTATAATTGCCCAGCTCTCTTTCTGTAGCCAACAGATCCTCCATTCAGTGTTTGTGCTACAAAAAAGAGCAGTAAGATATCTAGCCAAAGTGGGTCCACGTGAGCCATGCAAACAATTATTTTTGAGAAAGGAAATTCTTACACTGACCTGCTTGTTCATATTGGAAACGGCATGCTTGATGCATAAAAAATATATGACAGAGTCTACAACGCAAACTTACCATGCGACCCGTCAAATAACAGAAAGGAAAATAGCTCTACCCATTCCAAAGTCCACTCTAACTAAATGCTCTCTGTTCTACGAGAGTAAAAAATATATAATCACATACCCACTGAACTAAGGACAATCCAAGATCATAAAATATTTAGAAAACTTTTAAAAAGGCTCTGTTAAAAAAAGCATTTTACGATACGAAAGAATTTTTTAATGAAACCCTGACATAACCTTATTATACATGACTAATAGTTTTCTCATTATAGACTATGAGAATTGCTCACCTCTATTTTTAATCTGTAAAGTTGCTTACTAATATTTCTTAACTTTATGTCATATTTGTGAAACTGTGTTTAAGTCGCTATTTATTTGTTAGTATTTAGTTAATTCTACAAGCTTTGTCAATACGAATTTGTTTCTTCGACAATAAAGTATATTTCTCTCTCTCTCTCTCTCTCTCTGTTTGTTTGCAGATCTTTCAATTCTTTCATTATAGTAACGCTGTTTTGCAGTCTTCATAGTATTTCTATAAATACTTCTATACCTATTGTAAAAGGAGTTAAAGGCTGCATCGTTACCCAAATATTTACGAATTGAATGTAGGGATCGTAGATTTTCTGCTGATATTTTTATGCCTTTCGTAATCCATGGCTTTTTTACTTTAATTTTTATTTTTTGCAGAGGAAATGCACTATTAAATACATTTGACATTTTTTCATGGAACCTATTCAATGGGTCATTATTATGAAGCATGAAATCATCCCAGTTTGTATTGTTGCATATATTTATGAATTTATCAAAGTTTTTCCTGCTGTAGATCCTACCAAATCGTTTCTTTGATTTCAACACTTTTTGGTCGCATTGGAATTTAAATAAAACAGACTCATGGTCGGAGAGTCCAGCACTCACAACTTTACAGCTGATTCTGTGGGTATTTGAACATACATAGTCCAAGATCGAACTAGAATAGCTAGAAATACGTGTAGGAGAATCATCGTGCATTGTAAGATTAAATGTGGTCAGGATGTTTTCTAATAATAATGTTGATGTGGAGAGTTTATTCTCAAAATTTATATTGAAATCACCCGTAAATATAACAAATGCCTTAGGAGGAATTTGTGATGATAACATTTCTAGTCTCTCCAGAAAGGTATTTACGTTACATAATGGTGACCGATAAAGGCAAAACATGTATAAATTGTAATCCTTACAGTAAATCACTGAAAATTCAAATTCTTTTTCGACCAACATACAATCATATTTATCACACTTGATAAAATTAATCAATCAATATATACTTTATTGTCTGAAGAGTTGATTCTTATTGACAAAGCATGAAAATAGGAAAAAAGAGAAATATATAAGAAATGTACAAATAATTAGATACGTGAATGTCAAATGGATAAAATGTACAAACATAAAAGATAAATATTACATATATGAATAAAAAACATATTGTCAATCTCCTTTAAAAAAGAAGGACTATTGAAACAACACATTATAAAATAAGATGTCATTAACAAAAGGGTAACTGACAATTACCACCCTTAAGATTTAACAGCAGTCTTGTATAATAAATCAAAACATATGAGATAAAAAATACAATAAAATAAATGAATGTCAAGTGGATAAAATGTACGAACATAAAAGATAAATATTACATGTATAAATAAAAAACATATTGTCAATCTACTTTAAAAAAGAAGGACTATTGAAACAACACATTATAAAATAAGATGTCATTAACAAAAGGGGAACTAACTAACTAACAATTACCACCCTCAAGATTTAACAGTAGTCTTGCATAATAATCAAAACATGAGATAAAAATAAAAATTCAATAATATAAATATCCAGTATCAAACCCAATTCCCATAAGGAACTATAGTATATCCTTTATAACTGGCTGGCAGATGATTATATATTTTTTTAATATTCCTGCAGGTTATAATAAGCTTTCTGCAATAGAGCCTTTTTTACAGTCTTTCGAAAGTTCTTCAGAGAAGTTATGTTTCTATAACTGGCTGGCAGATGATTATATATTTTTTTGCTTTCATACATGATGGAGTTTTTTGTCAGACTAGATTTAGGTAAGGGTAAGGGAACACAATAATAGTTTCACATATCCTTTTGTGAAGAAGGATCAGTGTTCCTCCATGTATAGAGCTGGTTCTAGAGTATTTTGATACAATAAAGTAATCTGGTATATAAAGTGGTTCACCCTCCTCCAGCCAGTGTTCAGTTAGCATAACAATGTTAGGAAAATTTTGACTTTCCAAAAAAATGTACAGCTCCTTCGTTTTATTACGTACTGATTGGATGTTTAATAGCATTGTGTTAATACATTGTTCTGAGGGTTTCTCTCTAAAAAATCATAGTCAGCATCATCATTAATTGAATATGCAGTTGAATTCGCGTTATCATTACCGAAAGGAGTGACTGGAAGGACAAGTTCACTCGGAGGTGCTCCCTTAGTATTATAGAAAGAGAGATTCCATATCAACAGTTTTTAAATTTACATTATGATTTGATTTGGACTGCATAATAAATTCTTTTACAGACTCAAGTATGTACCATTTGCTTGATATACTTTTTGAGTCAACAATAAATTTGATAGAGGTATTTCTAATTTTTTTCATATACTTGTTGATGGAGTTACCTACTTACAATTTTATTCACAATATTATCATGTTCCTTTTTTCTATTGCTTATGTTGTTAGTGCTGTACATTACGATAATAAAGTCATTTTGGCCATATTGAATAGTTCTCTGGAATACATCATGGGCAACTTCTGCTAATTCTCCTCCCAGGTTGATACATTCCTCAATTACGAATTTTGATTTATCTAGAATAGTTTTTAATACTTTCGGAAAGTTCACCATATATTCATCACCCAGTAAGAGAATTTTCTTTCTGGTTTCTACGTATTTACTTCCAGTAATGACTCTGTCACGATTATCAGCTTTTTTTATTTCTTCATCTAATGATTCGTTATTTCTTATTTCTTCGTTTCCACTATCAAGGTTGATTATCATTTCTTCATTCGATGTGCTGATGATATCCGAAATTTCAGTAGATTCATTTTTTTCGTCACATTTACCCTGCAGCACTTCTCCGGACTTTTCCATCCTTTGTTTTCCACTTTCTATTACTCCGGTTTTCAAAATCCTGTTTTTCTTATTTCTCAGCGACTTGCCACTATTCCCTATTTGTGATCCATGTTTTATTGCTTTCTTGGCCTTTCTTTTTACTACATAGTTGACACAAGATATATTATTACCATCCCTAGCCTTCATAGTTTTGTTTTCAACTGGCAACACCGCATCATCAACTGGCAACACCGCATCATCAATAATAGTCATATTCATTTGCGATGAGGAATCCTCAGTTAATTTAGCTATAACTGGGTTTTGCGATGTCTTCGTTTTTGCATTGGTCTGGGTACTAACAGAAATTCTGTTATTTTTTGTTCTCAGCTCCTTATCTTCCATTTTTTTCAGTTCGTTCCTTAAAGTCTCGATTGTTTTTTCGTATTTCTGCAGATTATCAAAATATTCAGCCTCTGCTTCCAGAGCTTCTCGTAGAAATGTTTATGTTTTTGTTCAATTTTGGAGATAATAGCATCTTTTTGTTTATTCTCATTTTTCAGTTCTTCAATTATATTTATGTACAATTCATTTGTATTCACGTCCGACTCATTTTGATCTTGACAGTTCCTACACACAACTTTATTATCACTTTTGTAGGTAATTGATGCACTTTTATGCAAGCAACTTTGGTGAAAAACTCCACAGCACTTTAAACATACATAGTATCCACTTTTTGGGGTTTTACCACAGCAGTCA
The DNA here is from genome assembly GCA_018342105.1 of Gonioctena quinquepunctata. Taxonomy (NCBI): domain Eukaryota; kingdom Metazoa; phylum Arthropoda; class Insecta; order Coleoptera; family Chrysomelidae; genus Gonioctena; species Gonioctena quinquepunctata. The sequence goes on from JAFIRS010001995.1 coordinate 171,964, forward strand.
AAAGTAAAATTTAAACTTTCTTTGAAGCACTCTAACTCACATTGCTTTCTGGCTGCCATCGCTACTCAACAATTTTGCTAATTTCACTGGAGCATTTATGCGTGCACAATATCGGCATTAATGTTCCTGGACTAATTGACGATTCACAGATCAGTTAAATTCTTATCTGTTGACACTTTTTATGTAGGTTTTTAGTAATTTTTTGCACGCAGAGTACACAATTGATGAATAACTGTTATCCAAGATTGACAGGATGGACAAACAATAGCAATAATATTGCACGGTGAATTTAAGGTAGATATGTTTGACGAACAAGGCACAAAAAGAGCGGAAATTTATGACGAATTTTAACCACTTTAACTTGAAATTAGGCCGACAACAAACAACGGCCGACCAACGCCTTGACAACTTCGCACATTTCTCATATATATATATATATATATATATATATATATATATATATATATATATATATATATATAACGTAAGGTTAGACCCCCTAGGCTAGGTTAGGTTAGGTTTGAAAAAAGCTAACCCAACGTATAGGCATAGAGCTAACCTAACGTAGAAGCCATCCACGTACACGACCCGTAGGTTGGGTTAGATGCCATGATCAGACTCCCGCCGGACCCACTTTGCTGTACTACTTGTCTCTATTCTCTCTAAGATTGAACAAAAAGCGAAGTTTGTTCTGATCTATATACCAGAAGGATGGGTACAACTAATCAGAGGATTGTCGTAGAAATCCAAGACCATATGAAGTAAAAACAATGTCATTTGACGACTTTTACGATTTCAAATCATATTCTTCTCAAATCATTCCTAAAAATATTCTGCAATCGGTATGCTGGTTGAATTACGAAAAATATCATCTCACAATAATTTTTTACAAAACTGATTTCAAACAAAATTAATTTTGTGAAGTCTCTATTATAAGGAAAAGAGGCCTCCAGAAAGAAGTTAATGTAGGGAAAACTTATAAAGATGTCTTTCCAATTTCGGAAATAAAGTACCAAAACTTGCAAACAATGTGCAAAGATAATACAATTCCAAAGACTTATAATTCTTATATCTCCCTGAGAACAGATAAATATGTGCGTGATGCACTTCCAGAACTTGACATCGAAGAAGCAAAGCCTGAAAGCCTGAAGAGTTTGAACTTTGATTTATTTTTCTTTCAAGCAGTTAAACAAATATTTTTGGATATCAACATAACTTTTTTTTATTATTAGTTTCTTGTATTTTTATTTTGTTGATTAAATGAGTGAATTTTTTTCCAATGGCAAAACAAACAATCTAATTTTTTTTGGGTCGCTTGCTATAATTATTCTGTTTGTGCTGTTGAAAAGTTAGTATTTTCCAATATATGTAGGCAAAATATCAACTATGTGACTTTTTTATAAGATTTATACTAACTAATACATTCTTGAAACTCTTCTCATTCGAAATAATAAAATTTCACATTCGTGGTTTTGGCAGGGGGCCGACAATGTAATCAAGTACCTACATAGGATGTATTTAGAATGATTACTGACGACTCAATGAATGATAATAGATTCATTCTGAATAACTGGTGGTTCACATTGATTTAATTTATTAATTTCATCTTTACTGATTATGAACGCACATTAGCGATGTGGTCTGAATAACTTCTAGAAACTTAATGATTCTCTATTGTTGATATTTTTCTCTTTTATAGTAAAAACCCCCCCTGACTGCGTCTTGGGAGATCAAAGGGTTCACCAAACAATAACATATATCATTTTTATGGTCTTGACAATTTAATTTACACATGAACATTAAGATGTTGTAATTTATTCTTTGTCTAATTGACATCAATGATAGGGTATCCAACATTTCCTTAATTGGTGTTCGCCTATTACAGTTTAGTATACAGAATAGTATTTCAATTTCCTCATTTTCGATATTTATATGAAATTTCAAATTTTCATTTATCACTTTAACTCAACATTTATTTCCTATTAACATAAATTTACTTTTTTTTACATTGAGCTTCAGTACATTATTACATAACCAAGTACTTTATATTTGAATGATCGGTATCAAGGTTGTTCTCTATGTCATATGCTGTTCCGGAGTAATATAGCATTGTGTCATCTGCAAAAGTTTTATTTTACATTTCTTCATTTGCGTAGCTATGTCGTTAATGAAGAGAATGAATAATATTGGATCAAGACTTCAACCCTGTGCCTCTCCATTTTTATTTCGAGTTTTTCTGAGAATTGATTATTATATTTTACGACTTGTTTCCTACCTTTCATGAAACTAGTGAACCATGGGAACTTGACTTTAGAAACGGTACTACCAGATTATCTAAATAATTTGAAAAACTTAACTATATATATATATATATATATATATATATATATATATATATATATATATATATATATATATATATATATATATATATATAATAGAGAGTAATATCGAGGGGACTGTTAAAAACAAAATGGAAGGAATTTAATGGACATAGCCCTCAGAGAAAAGTGCTAACCGTGACCGTGTTTGGACTCGGCCCTCATCAGTGCGATTGGAGAAGTGCAAGGATGAACAACACTTGGTAGAAAGCGACAAATCACGAGTCAACAAACAGAAGCCAACCGGCTCATTTGTGATTTGGTCAGCAGACCCTGAATTCCAGGGCAACAACCAAGCGTCACCACGGAGGCAGCTATAGCTACCTGCGTGACATCCGAGAATCCTGGAATATAAATATGATGAGAGTAATATCGAGGGACTGTTAAAAACAAAATGGAAGGAATTTAATGGACATAGCCCTCAGAGAAAAGTGCTAACCGTGAACCGTGTTTGGCTCTGGCCCTCATCGATGCGGTGGAAGTGCACTTCTCCACTTTTCTCTGAGGGCTATGTCCATTAAATTCCTTCCATTGTCCCTCATATATCTCATCTATATTCCAGGACTCGGATCAAGTATTAACTCCTCGTGTACGTATTGCCCTGAAGTCAGAGTCTGACAAAATCTGACTGTTCGACTCGATTGTCGTTTTCTAAAGTGTTCTTCACTTCTCCACCTACTGATGACAAGCCTAGATTCTGCCTCTGAGAATATCAATCCTTCCATTATATATATATATATATATATATATATATATAAAGAAGAATCCTTTTTAAATTCGGATATGCAGTCAACGGGGTATGGAAAAAGTGTACTCTTTTTTTCTATTCAAAGCTTTCGAGTCATTTATTGTCTCTTCATCAGGGAACTAAAGTGAGGTTAAAATCCCTTTCACTTGTATATTAAATTAAATGAAAACAACACCTTGGTATAGTCATATATAGTTAAAACTTTGATCAAAATTGATCAAGATTACTTAAACATAAGTGTATAAACATTTTAAAATTCCAAATGGGCTCTTATGGAGGTCATGTTGGATTCAAGAGGCAGTGGTGAGTTAGTCACCACTGCCTCTTGAATCCAACATGACCTCCATAAGAGCCCATTTGGAATTTTAAGAGGCAGTGGTGAGTTAGTCACCACTGCCTCTTGAATCCAACATGACCTCCATAAGAGCCCATTTGGAATTTTAAAATGTTTGAGTAATCTTGATCAATTTTGATCAAAGTTTTAACTATATATGACTATACCAAGAGTGTTGTCTGTTGTGACATGGTATTTTATAAATTGCTGCAAGTGAAAGGGCATTTTAACCTCACTTTTAGTTCCTGATGAAGAGACAATAAATGACTCGAAAGCTTGAATAGAAAAAAGAGTACACTTTTTTTCCATACCCCTGTTGACTTCATACCCGAATTTAAAAAGGATTCTTCTTTAACTTAGACAGTCGTCTAACCTTCACAACTATATATATATATATATATATATATATATATATATATATATATATATATATATATATATATATATATATATATATATATATATATATATATATATATATATATTGTATTTTAGTCATATTGAATACCAATCACAATTACCTGTTTACTAAGTACAGATTCAGGGAATGAAACTACAGTTCCTGTCGGATTTGAAATAAAAATATTTGCGTTTGAGAATATTGTATAATACACAAGTTAGATAATAAGATATATTGAAGATGTAACAAATTATGCTTAACTAAACTCGTCTCCCATTCGTCTCTACTCGGGAGGAGAATCTCGTAAGGTCTATCAAAGTTGTATAGGGGGACTGTTGGCATTGCTAGAATCGGATGGGATTTTATCTCGTTCTCGATCTTGCGACCACTTTTACCCCTATTACTCGTTGACCTTGGCAGGTTTCTATATACACTCACTCTTGCCTCCTTCTCTGAGCAGATGTGCAAAGGAGGAATTTCGAGGGGGACTTCCATTGCTGCAGTCGGGGTAATGGACCTTGCCCCTGTTATGATCAGACACGTTTGCCTCTGGAGTTTGTTGAAATTTTCTCGTACACTCTTCTGTGCCCCTTTGCTCCACCAAATGACCGCTCCGTAGGTGACCATAGGTCTCACCTCTGTAGTACAATGACTCGTGTTTCTAAAGTCAAAAAGAAAATTGTTTATAGCTTTGATAAGGTCCAAAGTGCTATTTTTACCCAGGGCGTTTTTCAATGAGTTTTTAACCGTTTTTACGGCGTTTTCCGCTGCTCCGTTCGAAGAAGGTTGATACGTCGGAGATGTGATATGCTTGACATTTTGTAGTGAGGAAGTTTGAAATTCATTCAACGTGAATGTGGTTGCATTATCTGTAACAATCTGTCGCGGTACAACAAACAACAAAGAATATCAATTGACAATTTTGATGTGATAGAGTTCATTGGATAAACTTTTATCCATTTAGAGTGTGAGTCAATAACAATCAAAAAATATTTATTCAAAAATATACAAATTTACGTACATACATAAAATATATACCCACACAAATATACATATATTAACACGTACATTTATGTTCTATAAATCAAATCAAGCTGCTTTGTGAATTTATTTTAGTAATTCGGTCTTGAACATTTCAAATAAATTGAATTAAGCAAATTATTGAATTGCACAATATGGTAATAAATATCTTTATTGAAAGTAATGCTAGATTGAAGATATGAATGGGTTATTTTATAAATTTAAAACATAGAACAATAGTACAATCTTTGGGATCTTGAAAGCCATTGTGGAGTGTATGGTATGAATTGATTTATATCTAGGACATCTAGATAACTCATAATCATAATAGTAGTATGAGGTTCAAAACAATTGGAAGATATTAAAAACCATATGCCGTCCAATCCTGGAATATGCTCACCCAATATACCTCTAAGTCAGAAATCCACCTCTGAAGAACTTGGAAGTTGCGGAGAGATCCAGCCTGCGAACAATCACCAAAATGCGACACCCGCAAAACCCCCTACATTATCCTCCAAACAATCTCCTTTACCAACGCACTAATGTACAACCAATCGTCGAGAGACTGAAAAAATTATTGCCAACAATCAAAACAATATTCAAATTATCCAAACCCAATCCATTAGTAGAGCCCCGACAGTGAACCCAAGATTCAAGTTTCCAGCAAAGACCTTGATGGAATGCCTCAACACTTTAGCAGAAAGGCCAGGAAATTAACAAATCTCTATTTTTTTTTTGCAAATTAATATATATATATATATATATATATATATATATATATATATATATATATATATATATATTTGCATATACTAAATAATGTAACTATCACTGAATTACGAATGTATAACAGGCTGAAGGACTCCGATCGGTAGCCTATTGGGTAACCAATAAAGTACTTTTATTATTATTATTATTTTGGAAGATATTACTTGTGAGACCTCATTTGATATTTGTTATACTGTATATATACTTTTGCATATTCATTTTTAGCACGCTAGTGGTCAACGAAGAATTCGAGTAACAACCGTAGCGAGGAATTGGGCAGATGCTACCGCAAATATTCACCATGTAAGTGCGGGATTTGACCAGGAGGCTGCAGCAGTAGTTATGGCACGAATGGCTGTATACCGGGCTGAATCCGATGATAGCCCTGATGTTTTAAGATGGGTGGATAGAATGTTGATCCGACTGGTGAGTCACCGTGTACATATATATATATATATATATATATCCGTATTTTTTTGGGGAGGTATCAATAAATGAAAAAAATAAATGTTACATTATCTTCTCAATAATAATGGTTGACGCAGATTGAAGGTTACCCCTCTAGAGTTCCATTAAAATTGGAGTGGGCTCAAACTTTTAGTTTTTACTGCCTTGGTACTGACATTTTTTGTACCAAAAGAAAGGAAACTTTTAGTCTCACAAGAATAATGTTGGTACTTCAATTCCTAAAATCAGGGACTAATATATCATTATATATTTTTGTTTTTATACACGCTTTATTAGCTTCACCTGTATGTTTGTATGAATGTAGGTAATGGAATCTTAATTAATTTTCACCCATTTCCAGATGACAATACAATAATTTCATAGCTATGACCTGGTATTCTTATCTATATCGTCAGCAAAAAATATTTTTTATTTCAAAGATATGGCAAATGCATATTCGCCAAAATTTAGTTACAGTTTTCATCTCATGTGGAGGAATCAATCGAAGAGTTTTTCTCCCGTTGTCTCTTTTAGTATTTTGTAGCAATATGGACTGAAAACTTAAAAATAAAATTCTAGTTTAAAAAACACGCTTATAAAGCAATAAGTACTAAAATATTGAAAATAATAAGAATAAAGTCATTGACCAAAAAATGTTCTCTTATGTAAAAGAAGCGTGGGGTACTCTTTACTTACTTTTCATAATTATTTCAAGATAATTGATATCAATCACCTCACTGTTTTTTTAAATAAGTGAAAAAAATGTTGGTCAAAAACTTTATTCTTATTATTTTCAACATTTTAGTCCTTATTGCTTTATAAGCGTGTTTTTTAGTTTTTTAAACTATAATTTTATTTACTATGGAGACAATTATTGAATATAAAAAACGGTGCTTAAATAGCGATTAATAAAAAAATCACTTCTGAATTTCCATCACGGTTTACCCCTGAATTGTGAAATATGTTAAACCGGAAAGACTGTGCACACAATTGATCATTAGGATTTTTCAAGATTGATAGAAATATGTGTATAGTTGAAGACTATTTGCTATGACAATTATATTGTATGTCCATTGCTCAAATCCACAAAGCTTTTGGCAGTTTATTAATTCTAAAACAAGGGATTATAGAATTCCATCCATCATGTTATATTGTAATTAAGTTGGTAAAAATAATAATGAAATTGTTAATGTATTTGCTAAAATGTTTTCCACATATTCTCCAATGAATTATAGGATTCCACACACAAACTCTCTCACTCTTCTTGCCATTATCCTAATAATAATAATATGTTTATTGTTTAAGAATAGAATTCTTGTTACAAACACAATGTCATAAATAATATTACTAATATAAACATGAAATATAAAATGTAATAATAATTGAATTAAAATATAAGATATATATACATACATATACAAAGGTTACAGGACAAGACTAGGACTACGATTAAAATTTATGTTTTTCACACAGTACAATCGCAAATACTACACATTCTAAATTACAGGGCATCGTCAAAATATTCTTGTAGGTCATAATAGACTTTATCACTTAATAGTTGATAGTTTTGCAGTTTATATATATATATATATATATATATATATATATAAAGTATTTGCTGTATAGTTAGGTACAAAACTAGGGATATTGGGGTAAGCAGCAATGAAAAAGTAAACTCTTTAAGGTTTATCCAAGCTTTCGGAAATGTTTATTTCCATCATCAGGGAGACTACAATAGATTAAAAAAAAACAATAGTCAATAGTAATACATATTCCAAGTGCGAAACAATATGCTACTTACAACTTTGTTGAGGTTGGTTTCAATGATGTTAAACATATTCATCTAACATAGTGATACAAAAAAAAAACGTTGATCAAGGAATAGATAGTTCAAAGTTACTACAACCACATTAGCGTTGTTTAAAATTATATAAATGTGTACTCTATGTGGTGTGACAAGTGAAACTGACAGGTTAGGAATGAATCTCGCAATTATATTTAAGCCACCCTTCTTGCCATTATCCTTCCATTTGTTTTCAACAATCCCCTCGATATTACTCTCTTTCATATATATATATATATATATATATATATATATATATATATATATATATATATATATATATATATATATATATATATATATATATATATATATATATATAGTTTTGAGTTTCTTGAACCAGGAATACACAATGGAGTTTGAGTTTCTTGGGGTTTCGGTTCTTTTTGCGAATGACAGTCTTCTTTTAGGAGATAAACATTTATTTCGTCGACGTTTCGAATTATTGTTAGAGAGATTTGATCACTACTTATTTCATTGTATATTGGATTTTAACTACTTTTGAATATTGGAAATGCAGTAAAGATTTTGTTACAAAACAGATTGAAAGAGTCATTTTATATCTGAAAGCAATTTTTATTGGTTTGAAATTTCCTTATCTGAATCGGTTCTTTTACATTTTCAATATTTTTATTTTTTCATATGAAAAAGGGAAGTAGCAAGCAAACATTTCTCCAAATCCATATTATCTCCAAAAATAATAAAATTACTCTAAATACTATTGTTAATATAATAGAATTCAGAGGAAACAGAAGAGTAACACTTCAATAGTTAATGTAAGTGTATTGTCAGCAGTGTATTAATGTTTTAAGTTGTATGTGGAACATATCCAATAAAGAGTGACATTATTGAGCCCCTCGCTTATTTCTAAGAATCTAAAAAGTATTTATGATGATTATTATTATTATGACCCCTGGTATAATTCATTACAGTGCCAGAAATTTGGTGAATATAACAAGGATGACCCCAACTCCTTCCGACTCGGTGAAAACTTCAGTCTTTATCCTCAGTTCATGTACCATTTGAGAAGATCACAGTTCCTGCAGGTGTTCAACAACTCGCCAGATGAAACATCCTTTTATAGACACATGCTCATGAGGGAAGATCTCACACAGTCACTAATCATGATCCAACCAATATTGTACAGCTATAGCTTCAATGGGCCACCAGAGCCTGTACTTTTGGACACTAGCTCTATTCAACCAGATAGGATTTTGCTTATGGATACTTTCTTCCAGATTTTGATATTCCACGGAGAGGTATATTTCATTGGTGTTTATTTTCTGAATATGTTTTTGAAAAGTTTTTATACACACATTCAGACATTTTGTTACCAGCTTGAGAATATTGGGATACACACATTATTTTTAGTTATATACTTAGTATTGGATATTAGTAAACATAATATTTTGTGCACTTGTTTAACTGTGAATAAATATGTGTGTCGAGCCCAAGAAGTGAGTTAGTATTTGGTGTTGAATACATTTATATACACCCATGAGATATAGAGTGAAATTGATTTTAATAACACTGTTGAAAGAAACAGTTAAAGAGGGTTATTATAAAATAACTACTCATATTCGTAGTTCATTTATAATTTCCACATAACTCCTTGCCACCTTCAATCTCAATAGAGTTATAAATTTAAAAAAGTATAGAAAATAACAGCACATATGTAAGCTTGCCTCTAACCAAGAATAGTATGATTTGTGAAACAATCCAAAACATATTAATTTAAATTTTGGAGGTAATAACTCTGCCAGCAGTTCTGAAAAATCTCCATTTTCTGATCTTGTTTTTCTCCTTCAGACTATAGCCCAATGGCGTAATCTAAAATACCAGGACATGCCAGAATATGAGAATTTCAGACAATTGCTACAAGCACCAGTCGATGATGCCCAGGAAATTCTGCAGACTAGATTTCCCATGCCTCGCTATATTGATACAGAACAAGGTGGCTCACAGGCCAGATTCTTACTCTCAAAAGTCAATCCCAGTCAAACTCATAATAATATGTATGCTTATGGAGGAGTAAGTATTTGATAATTTCATATGATAATAGTTTGCAGTTGTTGATTCATTTAACGTATTTCAGTTTTTTTTCATCACCAACAACCTGTTCTTTTTACCTTAGAAAATCAAACTTGTTATATTTGACTCTTTCAAGTTGTATACATGGAATGAAACCCTTGTTTGTACTAAAACCCTTATTACACTATGCATTTTTCGTGCCTATTTTTGTGCTTATTTTCATGGCTATTTGTTGGCTAATTTTCCCCAAATAACTGGCACTATTACACCGTGCCTTTTTGATGATTATTTCAGGCGCTAATTTCAGAGCTGCAAACCTAAGGAAAATTGACATTTACCTTAAATGATTGAGTAATTTAGTAAACCTGGACTATTTGTTTCAACTTTTTCCTTACCTGGTACAAGATTTTTTCTTCTTTTCTGTCATACTGAACAAAAGGAAAACTATGTGATTAATTTCATTTGTTTGTTGGTTATGTCAAGTCCAATAGATAATTATTGTTTTGGCAAACCTGACATTTCCACAAACGTCCTTGAAATCCCCTCGATTCAGGCGGAAAAAATAGAACCAGTCCTATTTATTTTCACGCCTGAAACAATCAACAAAATAGCCACGCGCGCATGCGTATTTGTTTAAAATTTCAGCCACCGGCAGTCAGGCAGACAAATAGGCACGAAAAAGGCATAGTGTAATAAGGGTTTAATCGCTGCTTCGAGTGCCTTACGGAAAACTTTGGGGGCTTATCTACTTGTGGAATTGTTAGTCCCTTTTATCTATCAAAAGAAATATGGAGAATACACATGGCAAATTTTGATACGAATAAAAGGGGTGGTGCATCAGAAATACAATATTTATATAATAATAATAATGAATCGCCTTTATTCATATTTAGGTAATATGAAATGGTGAAGTGTCAGCTGAGAGCTGTTTTTCTACTTTACCAATTTTTTACAAACAATTTGAAGAAAAAATAAAAATAAACAAGAAGTAATCGATCAAATATACAAATGCAAACAGAATATAATAGTGGTGGCAGAGATTAATATTTCATAGATATAACGAACAATAAATATACATCAATGCAATTAATACAATAGATATACCCACACACATATCACATAAATTTACATACTGTTAAAACTCGTTTTCACCGTAAACGCCTTTATTCAATCGCCAGATATATAACACCAAAATCAATAATAATAATCTCTCGCCGTTAAATACGATCGATCTCACCAGAATGTCGCCTGTCGTCATTTCGCTCCCCGTTTCGCCTCTAGGAGAGGTCCAGGGTCGGCCTGGCCCTAGACATGGTATCGCCCTCGCTCAGCCCTCTTCTCGAAAGGGGGCACACCCGCCCGTTTGGGTTGGAAGACTCGGCCATCCTGAAAAATTAATGTCCTCGTTAATTGCAAATCAACTTGCTCGACCGCCGGTCGTTCTCATTCGCCTTCCAACGCCATTCTCTCCCTCAGTCATACGTCGCCATTTTTTCCTCATTCGCCCTCGCCAATGAACAAAGTCAATTTCGCTAAGTGTGAAATAGTTATATTCCCAATAACGTATATAAATCGCCAACTAATCAATTTCAACAACTAAATACTCATACGAAAAACAATTATATCACCAGTAAATTGTTTTCTTACAAACTGTGTACATGCATGAACACTATATCGCAAGAACGCCAGATACGATAAGTTTTTTACAATATTCGAATCGCCGATTCGTTTCGTGGAAAATTACCGGCTAGCTACAAGCACGATCTTGTCAATCAAACCGCCTGGGATTGTCGTTTCGCCGAATAATAAAAGGATTTTTGTACTTACAGTTTGTAGAACGCCAATACACCTTAAATAATCGCCAGGTATGAAGAGAAGTACACCTTACTATTTTATTTCCTTGTTGGGTCGCCAAAAACACCTGTTCGGAAGCTGCCTGCTTGCACACACGAAGAAACTATCTCGAAAATCGCCTTTTTCCCCACTTTACCAAGCACGGGGTACTTTATCCACACTTCTGATCTGTTAAAACTCGTTTTCACCGTAAACGCCTTTATTCAATCGCCAGATATATAATACCAAAATCAATAATAATAATCTCTCGCCGTTCAATACGATCGATCACACCAGAATGTCGCCTGTCATCATCTCGCTCCCCGTTTCGCCTCTAGGAGAGGTCCAGGGTCGGCCTCGCCCTAGACATGGTATCGCCCTCGCACAGCCCTCTTCTCGAAAGGGGGCACACCCGCCCGTTTGGGTTGGAACAATACATATTCACATTAAACAAATATATACGCATATAAATAACTACTAAATAATAATACTAACTATTAAATACATGACTCAGGTTAGGTTTACATGGCAAGGTTCGTGAGACGTTGGGTGACTAAGATTCCAAAGAAAAAAAAAGAAAGTTTGAGTCTTCTTTTGAAATTAATTATTGAATATATTTGTGTTGATAAATTTCTTTCTAGTATAAGTTCTGGTAGTTCTCAATCTTGACTCCACATAGTCTGTAGTATACTCACTTATCTCAATAAATATCTTCATATTACATTCATAAGAATTAATTTTTTTTGTAGCCATCATTGTTCATATAGGATATCAAAAACTAAGGTGACAAATTGAAACTGAAGATTAATTTCAAAAAATAAGTAGTTCTTTCTCAATACCCTTTTTTTCTACAAATATGATTTGTTGCAGAGATGCAGTGCATTGATTCCGATTTTTGTAGAGCAATGTTTTCCATCAGTGAAGACCCTATTTTGAAGAAGAAAATTTTTTTAGTCCCTACATTAGTATACCTATTATCTGCAAAAAAATCGACAGAAATGTGCATACCTGTTCATTTCTAGAAAAACAAATATTTTTAAATTTTTGGACTTGTCTCACCGAATTTAGTTCTCATATTTCCCCGAATTTGTTTATCAGATTAAAGCAGTGAAATTAATAATTGAAAATTTTATATTTTAGATAGATAGATAGATCCTTTATTAGTTCCTTTAGAAATATCTTTTCAGGTTAGAACATGTCAATACAATCAAGATTATAAAATGCGATCATGTAAGAAAAAAAACATAATTATTGCAGTAACAACACACAAAAAAGAAAAAAAATACTCAATATATACCCTCACATGAAAATACACACAAACACATGTAAAAATTAGCTTATAGATAAAATCAGAAGATATAACAGCCAGTCTTAAAATTTACAAGATAAAATGAAATGAATGTTACCAATCTAATGTATCTGTGAAATACTCGTGCATAGTATGTTTTTTTAAAAGCAAGCTTTTCAATTTAGTTTCTAGCTTCCTAATGGGCTGTGTTCTTAATGATTCAGGTAATTTGTTATATATGTTGATTACTGAGAAGGAAATATTTTTCTGTATATATGTGAAGTTGGGCCTAATATTCAGAAGATTGTTTTTATTTCGAGTATAATGTGTGTGATTTCTGTCATAACATGTGTAGGGGGGCCATATTTTCAGCTACAAATATAACTGCTTCATAGATAAATATGCTAGTTAAACTAAGAATCTTCTTATCCACGAATAAAGACTTACAACTAACTCTTTGTGGAACATTAAAAATGTTTCTTAAGCAGCGCTTTTGTTGTATGGATATCTTCTTAACATCAGTAGTTGTTCCCCAGAAAATGATACCATATCTAATATGACTTTGTACATAGGCATAATATGCTAGCAGGGCTGCATCTGAGGATATGTTTTGTGAGATGACATTCAAAGCATAGCAGTATCTCAATAGATTTTTCGATAGTTCATTTATGACTTTCCCAGTCTAGTTTCGAATCGAACGTGATACCAAGAAAATAAAGTTTAAATACTGGATTTAAGGAAGTTATGCCATGGCTGAAGCTGTCCATATTGATTTTTTGAGATAAGGGAATGATTTGAGTTTTATTGTTATTTAGCTTCAGATTATGCATTGTAAAGTATTCCTCCAGTGTATTCAGAGTTTTAGTGATATTGTATCGTATTGATTCTTGATCATCAGAACTGAAAATAATTGAGCAGTCATCAGCATATTGAACCATATATTCACTAACAACTTCAGGAGCATTATTGGTATAAAGAATATACAACAGGGGGCCCAGCACTGATCTTGAGGAACACCTCAAGTAATCAGTAGTTTTTCAGACATAAAATGGTCATCTGAGTTCAATTTAGTCACACATTGATATCTCTTTTTGAGATAGGAAGTGAGTAGATTGATTGGTAACCCTCTGATGCCGTAAAGAGACAGTTTTTTGGTCAACAGGAGGTGGTCTACACTATCAAATGCCTTTGACAGATCGAGATTGACAGCAGTGGTAACATGTTTCTCGTTCAGAGATTCAATTACCCTATATAATTCCTGATAAGTAGCTCGAATAGTTGATTTGTTCTTCCTGAAGCCATTTTTAGTTTATCAGGAAAGATACCTGTTGAGAATGAAGTGTTGATTAGGTATGCCAGAGGCTCATATAACTCATAGGCACCATATTTCAAGAGCTTTACTAGAATTTCATCCTCACCGACTGATCTCCTTGTTTTTTAACTTCATAATTATATCAAACTTCCTGTGGGTTTGTTGGCAGAAAAAAAATCATTTTTTCGAAAAGGTTTGGCATAAAATGATCATTTTTTATATGATAACCGGATCCCAGATCTGGACAACTGTTTATGAAAAAATTATGAACTTTATTTAGAACCAATGTTTTATCATTTTCATTGGGGTCAACATGTTTAATTATAGAATTCTTCAGACCATTTGAGTGGCCAGTATAGTCTTAACAAGATTCCATACTGCCTTGGATTTATTGATTGATTCTCAAATATAATTAATATTAGATAGTTTTTTCGCTCCATCTACCACTGATTTTAAAATCCTACAATAATTTTCAAGGGAACAACTATGTCCATCAATTGTTTCAATGTTCCATATGCTTCATTCGGATCATTGTAGGAGTATAGTTTTTCCCATTTGTAAGTATGTAGTACATCTCTCAGCTGGGTAAGTTTTGAGTCTGAAAATATCCTCTTTTTAGCACTTGTTTCATTGGACATGGCTTCAGCCTGTTTAGGGTTGTTTATTCTCAGAACTTGAGCTCCATGATCTGATACAGCATGCTCCATGATCTGCACCAGTAGAGTCATTTTCAAAGTTTATGAACAATGTAGAAGTTCGGGGTGTTATTCTAGTTGGTTCATTAATTTGTTTTCTTAGATTGTACATATATAACAGATTTATAAAGGTCTGAGTGTTTTACCTTTTTCTCTATTCAATAGATTGATATTGAAGTCTCCACAGAGCACTATTTTATATTTTCGGTATTTATTTTGCACATAGTCGAGTATTTCACCAAGTATGAGCTCAATATCTCCAGTAGGAGGTCTATAAATACATATTACTACTAACACAAGAGATTACGGATGAACATTCAATTACACATTCCAGACTTTTGTGATTGATTTCGTGGATATCACTTATATCTAATGAGTTTTTTGCAAGAATACATGATCCACCCTGTATTTTATGTGTCCTTGCAAAAGCAGATGCCAACTGGTATCCCTTGCCTCTAATGAGACATTGTTCTTGCTCCGCATACCAGTGTTCGGTTAGACAAATGAATGATGGTTGAGATTCAAAAGTTTCTATAAATATTTCTAGTTCTAAGGTTTTATTTTTCAGGCATTGTATATTTTGATGTAGTATGATAAAGTAGTCATTCAGATATTCAACTTGGCCAGTTGGTTAATTTTTTGTCATATAATAATTATCTTGTTGCATATAATCTGAAAATTTGCATCTTCAATTGTCTGTATTGTTGTGACAACATTTTTATGCATTGGATCGAACAAATAATTTTCAAGTTCAATTCAAATATCAAATTTACTACCTTTTTCTTTTTTATCAACAAGAAATTTAATAGAACAATTTCTCACAAGTCGATTTATAATGCTATCAACTGGGGTGTCACATTCTGAGATTATTATTAAGTTAGTAGTTTTAGTGATTAACAAAATATTTTTCAGTGCTAAATTCAAAGTTTTAGTATTACTGACATTCTTTGTATTGAACATTACTATAACATAATCATTCTGACCGTAGCTCAGGCTCTACTAAAAAATATTACTTGTCAGGTCTGATAGCTCAGTTTCTGGCTTGATGATTTCCAACACATTGCATTGTGTCTTCGTCATAGTCTTTTTGACTACCTTTGAAAAGCCTGTCGCATATTTATCACCTAAAATAAGGATTTTAGATTCGTCTTTTACCTGCTCATTTAATATATCTGGACTATTATCAGCATTTTCAGAAAGTTGTTTCATACAATCCTGGTGGTCTACATTTTGGATTTCATCATGAAGGGTTGTATCTTGGTTTATTATCTCTTCCAAGTGCCCTCCACTGGGTTTTATTTTTGTTTAAATTTTGTTGGAGACTTTATTATTTTTATACCGGTGGCATCTGTTGATTCTCCTTTGTATTTTAGTATTTTTCTTAGTCAGCCTCACATATGTTTCGCCTAGTTGCACTTTCTTCTTAATTTTATTTTTCCCTTGATCTTCTGTACATTCTTTAGCTTCTCAGTGTCTACGCCACTGTTGAAAGGGGGATCAGTCATTGTCGACTGGTGATTCATATGATGGGTACATGTTTGTGTATCTGTTGTTTTTACAGAGACCACTTTTTCTGTGACTTTTTTCATTAGTTCCTTAATTTTACATTCCATTTCTTCAATGTATTTTTTTTGCAGTGAGTTCATTTCTTTCCCAGTGTTTATTACAAAAATTGTGCTAAAAACACGTGATTAAGGGTGTGTGTGATATTTTGGTTAAAAGAAACATTATTTTAACTTTTGAAGGTCTGTATCTCGGAAAGTATTCGAGAGCGCCACGTTTTGACTTCGGATTCATGTTCAGGAGGTAAGTATTCATAAATATTGACCGATGGCATGTCTCAAATCACGCAAGTCTACTTATCGGCTATTTACCAAAACATTGATTTTTGTCATCTCATCAATTATAAAGGTTACATGGTTGGGAGTTTCTTGTCTCTCCAGATCGGGGAAATATTGAAAATATGAATGATGTCTGTTGGAATTCCTTTCAGCACACCAAGTTGCTGCGTTCCTCGAATTTTTCTTGCATTCGCCATTTTCTCATCTTTTGTATACATGTTTGTTGAAAAATCTAATGACCTTGAGCACACTAGGTATACAAATTTATTAGGTTTTTGATGAACACTAATTTCTTACTTGTCTAAGTTATTTTTATTTCCATAGCATACTTTTTATTTTCATAGTTTTTACCAAACAATGAGAATTCTATGATGAAAATGGAAATTAATCTGAAAAATTGAGTGAGCACTATTTGTTTGCGAAACTGAATGGACCATCTTGGAGATTTTGCGGAATGGAAAAAATGTATAATTATACAGAGCGCTTCATCAAGAATTTCAAAGTTTGATTCAGTTCTGAGTGAAAGCGCATTCGAAATGTTTGTCTTATTTAAAAATTGATTATTCGCAAAATAATTATACCTTTTGTTTTGATCGTAAAATTGGAGTTGTGAATCTGGTTTCCTTCAATTTTGTATCCACAGCATACTTGATGAGCGATACTCCCCAATTTCCTCATAATTTTTCGATAAATATTTAGTGTATTAGGATTGTTATCCATCCGATTTTCAATTGGAAACCATCAATGCATTTGTTGTGAGAATTAGAATCAAGGGAAGGTGTGTCTTAAAGATGTTGTAACTTTTTGTTTTTTCACAATTAATGGTTTTGGAAATATCAAACCGCCATAGGTACTCAACTAGGTGGAAAAAACTGTAATATTTTTTACTCATCATTCATGTCCATCAGAATGGCTGAAGTAGGTCTAACACACTCTAGATGCAAAAATAAAAATGATAAAATCAAATGTACCAATTTTTCGTCTCAAAACTATGTGATTGTACTCAGAATCGTCCGTAGAATCCAAAAAAGTAAAAATATACAGGGTGTTCCATGTGAAATTCCCAAGTTGGGGTCGTTTCCAGTGAAACCGGAAGCGATTTGTGTTAAATATAGCTTCATTTTATTACCACAAACCTAAAATTTTTGTTACATACAATATTTCTCCACATTCACTGGTTCAACATTCAAATCCTTCCTGGGCCATATTGTGCATCCACCAATCCACCACCTCCCAGAAACTTTCTAGTTGTACTCATTTATCGAGATACCACACATTTCATTTTGTTTAGCCCATGTTTCAGCAAGAGCAATAAAATATGTGTTTGAGTCATTCAATTCTATCAGGTTATTCTTATTAATGACATTACGGATATTCAGATAGGATAGGAAATTGATTAAATTATCTCATTTATTAGTTTATACGATTTGAAATGGGCTGTTAGGTTCTTCTTACTTACTTAATTTCATCTTGTCGTCCAAGGGTGAAGAGTATTGGTTGGGAATTCCATTTTTTTGTATCAGTTAAAGTCCTGTATTTGAGGATCCAGTTGAAAATTTGAAGTCTTGGCACCACGATTCCTGATTTTATCAAGATATTTTTCCTCCTTTCAAAATCAAATCTATATACAGCCACTCCTCTAGGCCAAACATTGTTTGTATATGCTTCGTCGTTCATTCCATGATTTATTCTAATTGTGAATCATTTATTATATTTGATTTTTCTAAAGGGTTTTTATTTCTTTTATGTAGAACTGACCACCACCAGTTGTTTTTCTGTTGAGATATTTTATTATCACGTCTTATGTAACATGATCCTTCACCCTAGATACAAAAAACATCCTTTTTTTCAGTGATTCTTTGCCAGCAAAAACATTTTTATTTGTCTTCTTCGCTTAATTGTGCTTTTCCTATCTATATTTTCCGTTTTATCCACACCATGTTTTGCTTGTGAAGAATTTGCTCCCCCTGTAGATGTTTCCATTCCATTGCTGTTTATATTTATCAGGCGACTCATCAAGACTTATTTATTTTGTAGTTCTTGGAGGCCGCTGGATTCAGATTTTTGTCGTTTCTCAGAATGGGGTTTTTCATTGATATTTTGTCAGGTGTTTGGTTCAGATGTTCCTTATCTTTTTTTGTGGAACTCTGTTTTCTTCAGTTTGTATTGATATTAGTCTCATTTGATTTTGGCGGAGTATCTTCCAAATATGTTTTTGTTGTCCTTGATTGATTTTGTCAGTAGACGGATCATTTCTTTTAGGTACAGTTCCTCAGTTACACACACTGGTTGGTTTTCCTCTTTCAAAATTGACAATTCACAACACGATTTTATTCTTAGAGCACCACTGTTGTGCTTTTTTTTATATTTACAAGTTTTTTTCAGCACATCAAAAGTGTTCTTGTTAAATTCTGCCATCTTGAAGTGTGTATCCAAACCGTTTGGAGGAAATTGCACAAATATAAAATTTTTCATTATATATTCCCAAAGATTAAAAATGTTTCAGATGAATAACTCATGTTTTTGGGAATTGTTGAATCGATAATAATTTTGTAACTTTCTCCTTTTTCTGCCTTTGAGCGGATTGGTCTATTGTCGTCATCTAAAATTTCTTCTCGATTGCAAGCAATCTGACAGCCCTAGTTAGTCGATCTTCTGTAGAATTGAAAGTAAAAGGTCCCAGAAAATGTCGAAGGTTATGGTGTAAATCTGTTCGGGCTGTTTTTTATTTTTTTAATCTATTTTCATTACTGAAATATTCTTGTATTTCAACTATATGTATTTATGTTGTGTTTTATAACTATTTAAAGTGTATATTTTATGAAACGTTTGTTATTTTTTGTGAACTGGGTTATCCCTAATGAGATAAATAAATACAAAAAGAAAATAGATCCAAAAAAAGCAAATGCACCAATAAAAAAATTTAATGCCACCAAAAGAGGATACGTTATAGTAAAAAGTAAAAGGAATGACAATACAGAAAAACTAATGGAATTAACAAAAAAAGAATTGGGTGATAATTTATCAAAAAAGCAAAGGACCACTAAAAAATTTTCAAGCCACCAAAAGAGGATATGTTATAGTAAAAAGTAAAAGGAATGACAATACAGAAAAACTAATGGAATTAACAAAAAAAGAATTGGGTGATAATTTTCTTGTACAATTAACCAATGACAAAAAACATGAATTGCTCTTTTGGGACTTTATACTGATAAAATGGAATTGATGAAAGAAGTGTGTGATTTATATCACATCACCGAAGAATAAAGTATTTCAGACAATCAATGCTGATTTCACTAGTAATATATTTTTGTTTTTCTAGGATGCTGGAGCGCCAGTGCTTACAGATGATGTATCACTTCAAGTGTTTATGGACCACCTTAAGAAACTCGCAGTATCATCTACAGCATAGTTTTTCAAAAGTTTATATTGAGATTGGCAAAAAATAGATGTTAACAAGAACAAAGGAATTTATATTTTGAATGCAAAGAAAATGTAGATTGAATGTTAAGTATTGAGGTGGAGTAATTATTTTTCCATTCTCAATACGTGCTATTCTATCTACTACTACTAAATAAAACAGACCGAGAAAATGGAAAATTGTTCTATGGATTCCTTGATTCCATTAATTTTGAAATTAGGAATTGATTAATGAAGAAATTTTATAAAATTAAATTCAATCAAACTATATTTTAGTTATATTTATTGTCTGTTTTGAATTATCTTGAGATCAATAAAGGAAAGTTCTCATTTCATCACTGTGTGTTTTGATATGTAATAACGTTTTAAAAAACAAATAAATTAGAATTCCAATTTAACAATGTATGAAATTTAGTGTATGCTGCTTTTTCAGTGGAATATTTTAAATACCTGTAAATAAATAATCTGAACCGATATAAAATAAATATAAACACTGTAGAATAAAAAAAAAAATAAAACAATAATATTTAAAAAATTTTAATTTCAGACTTTAAAAAAACTTTGCATGTCACTAAGTGATGAATAATGTAAAACACATATAAACACCATAGAATAACATGACAAAATAAAATAAATGATAAAACAATAATAATATTCAAATTAATTTTAATTTCATTAATTTTAATGCTACAAATACATTTTAAAAATTCAGGCTCTAAAAACAACTTTGTATGCCACTAAGTGATGAAGTATTACCAAGTTATTGAAATGTACAAAAAAATAATAAATAGTGAAAATAATGAATAGCAAGAAAATTATTGAACGATAAAACCCCCATTATCATGCCGAAATAGGCAATTCAATTGCAAGTTACAAAACAATTCAAATTGCACATTGCATTTTTGTAGACTGGATAACTACATAGTTATAAAAAATCACATATTCTTATGTTTAGTTCTAATAAATTCATTGTATAAAATAGGTTCTAATTTTGATTACACACTAAAATCAAAGTTTGATTTTGTGCTGAAACGCGTGTTTAGATACAAAATAATTTCAAGTCAAACAAATAAAAAAAAAAAACATAGCTGCCTATCTGTAGCACTTTTTTGCAAGATACAAGTTTTTATTTGAACATAAACGACAGGGCAGGTCTTATAAAATTTGTGACAACATGAAGTGTCATGGTCATGCTCTAGACCATCTGACAATATATCAATCAAAATATGCTTTATTATCAAAGAATAATATCTTATTGACAAAACGTGTATATATAAATGTAAATTAAGTTAATACTATTTGATAAATGTATAAAATTAGTCACTACCATATAAAATTGAATTGAATCAAAACAATCAGTCACATCTTGAAATTCGCATGCATATATATATATATATATATATATATATATATATATATATATATATAATGGAAGAATTTAATGGACATAGCCCTCAAAGAGAAGTGTTAACCGCAGACACGTGTTTCGGGCTCTCGGCCCTCATCAGTACGGTGAAGAAGTGCAAGGATGAACAACACTTGGTGGAAAACGACAAATCAACGGAGTCAAAAAACAGAAGCCAGCCGCACATTTGTGGTTTCGGTTAGCAGACCCTGAATTCCAGGGCAACAACCAACGTCACCACGGAGGCAGCTATAGCTACCTGCGTGACATCCGAAACACGTGTCTGCGGTTAACACTTCTCTTTGAGGGCTATGTCCATTAAATTCTTCCATTTTGTTTAACAGTCCCCTCG
This sequence comes from Gonioctena quinquepunctata, assembly GCA_018342105.1. NCBI lineage: Eukaryota > Metazoa > Arthropoda > Insecta > Coleoptera > Chrysomelidae > Gonioctena > Gonioctena quinquepunctata. Next base: position 194,082 of record JAFIRS010001995.1, read on the forward strand.
ATATTCCTCCCTTTCATCTATATATATATATATATATATATATATATGTATATATATTGTTATGTTAAGCAATGTTGTAAAATAATTAAACTTATAATTATCATTATTATTATTAGGTATTTTAGTTATCGTCGATAAAGCTATGTTATTTTGCAATTCTCTTTACCTTTTTACTATTATACTATGCTCTGGTCGATGCATATGTATCAAGAGGGCAGTCCTGAAGTAGTTCTGTTATCAAAAGTATATGACCAACCAAATATCTAATAAAAATCCAGGATTAAACCATATCAAAATTGAAATTTATAGCAAACATTGAAAGTAAGATCAACGTATAGATAACATTTGAACATCCTGTATGACAATTCACATCAACAGAAAACCCACCAATGGGATTCGAGAGATTTTGTGGGAAAAGTGATGATATACAATAAAATGTAATGGCAAAAATTGAAAAAATATAATTTTATATGAATTTGTAAATAGTATGTAAGAGTTAGAATTAGATATAATTCATAAAATCATTAATATTAATTAGAACAGCAAATAATTAGGTAGGAAGTGATACAAATTCGGAAATCTGTGAAAAAATAAAAATTTGTGAGTGTTGCTATGGAGGAGAATAACAAGTTTAAGAAATATTGAAAAAAGTTCAAAAAGTGAAGCCACGTAGAAAATTTTAAAAGAAGCATTATAGATAATACAAGAAAACCTGTTATTAAAAATTCCCCAACGAGAAAAATTCTTGAAAAGCAGAATTGAAGAAGTAAATAGTCAATAAAAATTCCACCTGCCTGGTATAGAGGATAAATCTTGGAAGGAGAGCAAGTGAGCTGTCATTGAGATCCCAGAAATATGTCCACCGAACTGGAAACTTCAATAGAAAGGCAGCAACAAGGTATACTAATATCCGAACTTATCAAAGTGCAACTTTTCAAAGTAAACCAATAACTTTGGCGTGTCTAAATCACTGGTTACTTTGTTTGGGTTGAACTTTCATATAAAATTCTATGTCAAAGGACTGATAATAAGTTCAAACTTTCTTCTACAATACTTTCATTGTCACAAACATCCATATTGCACCATTTTATGTCATTGTTTGCTAGTATAAGGTAGCTATCGCAGAGTAGGGTATTTATAAGTTTTGATTTGAATAAAAAACCAACCAATTTGATTATTCTCTGCAACTGGTTTTTATTTTTCAATTTCTAACCTCACTTTTCTCCACTGAACAGCTTTTCTTATCGAATCGTTAGTGCCAGGTCGGCAATACAGATCGCAGGAATCGACTGCTGAGAAGGAGTGACTCATGTTCATATGCGTACCTGACTGAGCTGGGATAAGGTAAAAGAGAAAGGTAACATAACATAGCCGGAGTTTTTGTTATGATAGGGATTCAAAAATTATAATCTGTGAAATAAATTCACCAAAAATATAGATAAATTTAAAATTATATAATCAACCAATCATAAAATATATATATATATATAAGTAAACAGTCATATACACTTTTTTTTAAACATGAATAAAGTTTCATAAAATCATAAAAAACATTTAAGATAAAAAAAATTAAAAATATACATTTTTTTAAAACTTAAAAATTTAAAAACCTTCTAAATTCGAAAAATTCAAAATATTTAAAGTTTAAAAATATATAAAACAATAGAAGGTATATGATATAACAGTGTATAGTTTTGGTGTACCTATCATTCTATTCTATCCACATAATATTCTTCCAAACTATAATAGGCTCTATCGGAAAGAACTCTTTTTACTGCTTTTCTGAAGCTGGCATTGGACAGTATATCTTTAATATTATTTGGAAGGTGATTGTACATTTTGCAGCTGTTATATATAATTGAATCCTTAATGAGAGTGGAAGATGGTAATGGTAGTTTGAAATGGTTACTTTGACGGGTGGCGTACCTACTCTCTGTGATGAAATTTTGTTTGTGTTTATTTATGAACATGTTTACTGTGATAAATGCAAAAATCAACATGCTTCGCTCTCACTGCTTCCGAAGTTAAAGTGATGCAACTGAAGACAAATCGAGTACTAATCCTGGTTTGTAAAAAATGTGCAGATGAAGCCATGCTAATGCCCAAATGAAATCCATGGAGAGCCTAATCCTAGAAGAACTCAATAAAATCAACAAAATTGTGGAAATACAATACCAAAAAATTTAATTACAGGGTGAAATAATAAATAAACTGGTTCGAGAATCACTCAATGCTAAAAAGCATGAAAATCCGAATAACTAAAATTAAAAAAAAAAAGATTTGAAAGACATAATGGATTGACCATGACAAATCGAAATTGTTAAAAAAAAAGTGTTATTTCAAAGCTGTAACTCATTTATATTTTGATTATTTGAATGCCAAAATGTAAACATATTACTTTGCCTATAAAACAAAAGGGTGAAATATGCAAGATGCGATAATCCGGATTAGCCGTAGCTTTAATTAATCCGGATTATCGAGTATTATAAACTGCAATAATACAAATAGAATGGAGGAAATAAAACAAAGTGGAAACAGAACTTGGAAATAAATACAGCATCAAGGATTGGATACGAAAACCCAAAAATAATCATATGGGGGGTGGAAGAAGAACTTATTGACAAGCAATATGATTCTGTCATTGATTGTTTGGTGGAACAAAACGATTTCAGTATATCACATACGTCAGTCTTACAAGTAGTGTCTAAATATAAACAAAAAGAACAAGGAAAACAATTCTTACTCTGAATGTGGATCTGAAAGATAAAATTTGTCAAATGGAAATATAAAACATTGGATAGCGAAGGTGTATGGTCCATGAGTATTTCTCAATAATGAGATGCTATCACTGTGCAAGATAAGGTCATAAAGCAAGTGACTGCAAAAATAATGTGTCCTGTTACAAATGTGCTGTGCCTCACAAGACGATTGAATGTGTTGATCCTGAAACTTTGAAATATATCAACTTTGAAGAAACAAACGAAAGACTAAATAAATCATTGCAATCCAACCATTCAGCTTCTGATCCTGAGTGTCCATGTCTCAGGAGAATCCTAGGCTTGGAAGCAAATAAAACAAAGCATTCCTAGGAATTACGAGGAAAAAATATTCCTATATCATCAAAATGTACAAGTTAGTTCGATCTGTATAGTAATATTGCTGTGATAGCAGATGAACTGAAAGTGAGTTTTATTACAATCATTGAACAATCCTCAAAAGAATAGGGTCATACCAATTTAAAAAATTCAACTTGGTGGTGTCCTTCTGTCTGCAGAGAGTGCACATGGTGATGTGCTCTATATGCTCATAACTCCTTCAAACCCTTTCAAAGACAATATCAATTCTATTAGTGAGGAATATGTTTTTCATTGCCCTGCAGTGGAATTTAGGCTCAACCACAATTATTATTATGTTATATGTGTGGTATATAAACCTACGGCAACTAATTTTATTTGCTCATAGATAAATTGGATACATTACACAAGGTAATAAAACGGCAATAGTTGCCGAAGATTTCAACATTGACATGTTAACAACTGCAAAATATAAAATAAAAATTAGAGATACTATAGAATAACCTACTGAATTGTTATAATATGAGGTGCACTATTGAAAAGGAAACATTCCCAATTGGATTTTTCAATTCACAGAAAAATCTTTTATCAATATCCAATTGAGAATGTTTCCCTTTTCAACATGAATACTACAAGAGGTTATCTTGGCGATGGAAGATAGTGACTAAAGTTTATCTTCCAGTCGCAGATGATTCCACATCTGACTTTATGAACATCCTGTTCATATTTTCAACAAATCAATAAGTGCACTAATTCAAGAACCAACAAGATTCACCAAAGATAGCTCAACCTGTTTAGACAATATTCTCGTTTCGAATTTATTGATGTCACTCCGAAGTACTAAATGTAAACATATCAGATCACTATGGTCAACACATGCATAGATATAGATAGTGAAAACTCCCAAGGAACATACCAGTACAAAAGATTTTGTGGTTCAGAGAATTATAAACACTTATTCACATTGAAAAGGTAAACATATTGAATAGAATTGAAAAATCCATGATAAAAATGAAGTTATTTTTTGTGAATATCTGACAGAAAATAACTACTTCCCCAGCTAAAGCCACGCTGGACATTGAACTACATCTGATAGATATTGAGAAAGGACCCTAACTCAAAAGAAAAATCTGAAGGTGAAAATTTGCCTTTGCATTCAGATAGTTATTTGATTTTATATTCCAGTCTTAACCAAGAGCTCATATAGATGAATGAGGCAACGAAAAATGTTTTCCAAAAGAGAGTACTCACCAGAAATTATTTGTAACATTGATTCACGAGAAGCATCACATTCACTAGGTCTGCAATACATTTTTGTTGACAAAAATTTATTTCACACTTCTACGATCATCAGGAAGACTGGAAGAAATGGAAAACATATTTTCTAGAAGCAATCTCACTTTGCAAAGATTGAAAAATGTTAGAAACATTTCTTTTGGAGAGACACTTTGAAATAGTGTTTTTACACGCTTATATTAGCTTCACTTCTATGTTTGTAACTAACTCCTTTGGACCTGATTTTCACCCACTTCCAGATGTCCGAATGATTTGAAATTTGGCAGGTGTACATAATTCCGGTGACAATGCATTAAGAAATTTTTGGGTGAAAAAAAAACAAAATGGCGGCTCCAATATGGACGAGTTTTGTGATTATGGTCCGATTTGCTTCAAAATTGGTACGTGGTCGGAGATTATGAATTGAAAAATTCAAGATGGCGGCTCCAAAATCGTGGACGAGTATTGTGATTATGGTCCGATTCTATTCAAAATTGGTATGTGGGGGTTTTGAAGTCGAATATTATGATTCTCGTGAAAATTGAAAAATTCAAGATGGCGGCTCCAAAATGGTGGACGAGTTTGTGATTATGGTCCGATTCTATTCAAAATTGTATGTGGGGTTTTAGAGTCAAATATTATGATTCTTTCGTGAAATTGAAAAAATTTAAGATGGCGCTCACAGTATATATTGACAACGTTAAAATCTTTGAATGACTTCTAAAATCGAGATTTGACTATTAATACAGCTGTACACATTAATGATTTGGAAAATAATTACAGTTACTAATAGTAATCACGGAATTAATAGTAGATTTGAACAAATAATAGTTTAAATTTTTTTAAAAAACACACTTTTATAAATAAACCAAACTAGAAAATAAATAATAGTTCAAAAAAAAACAAAAACACGCTTTTCATAAAAACCAAACTAAAAAATAAATAAATAATAGTTTAAAAAAACTAAAAACACGCTTTTATAGAAAACCAAACTAAAAAAATAGAAAATTAGAAAAAAAATTATTTTATTTAAAAAGCATGGGGTGCATGTTATCAATAATTATATAGTACATTACACACCAAGGGCAGTAAAGTAAGAAATGTCTCAGATCTGAGGTAATTGTTGGCCAAGGCGATACCATGCACTTACGCTTTTTTTAAATAAAATACATTTTTCTTATTTATATTTTTAGTTTGATTTCTATAAAGTTTTAGTTTTAAACTTTATTTATTATTTTAGTTCAGTTTATAAAAAGCGTGTTTTTTGTTATTTTTAAACTATTATTTATTTGACATTAAAACCTGTCATGGGATATGATAGATTGATTTGTTTGAAAATATGAGCAGGTGTTCATATTTTCAAACAAATAAACTTATTCACACTACTTGAAAATGAATCATGGTTTACATGTTTATGATGCCTTTCGGGATTTTTCAATATCGCATTTCCTTTAAAAAGCATCAGAGTACCCAAAAACTCGATATCAAAATGGATCACACAAAATATTTTAGAAGAGAAAAATAGTTTAAACCTTTGCTCAGAACTTTATCAGCACAATCAAATATCAAAACATGTTTCACTGACAGTAAACTATCCTATTCAATCTACTACAGTGAGGAACAAAATACTATGGTGAGAAGATTTCAAACTCAATTACTTTCAGGTGATGATAATATAAGTAATTTATTCCTAACATTTTTGAGAAATTCGTAATGGGCTATCACTTACAAACTTAATGAATCACTGAGACTTAATGTCTTTCCCTCTAGGCTGAAAGCTGCAATCGTTAAACCCCTGTCAAAAAATGAAATTGAAAACTGTCGTCCCATAGCGTGATATCTAGTTTTTCCAAATTATTTGAAATTGTAATGTGCGGGCCAATTATCCGGCATGTATGAATAATACAATTGGTAGTTGTAAACATAGTTTTCTGTTTTTTAGACCAGGCTTTGATAGTGCATAGTATTTTTGGGCCTATCTAAGGCCTTTGACTGTGTGAATCATGAGCTACTTTTGAGTAAAATGGAAAAATAGTATAGCAGCCAAACAAATGAATGGTTAAAATCATATCTTACTGGCAGAATACAAAATGGTCTCACTGAGCACTTTTCTGATGATCCACCCAGGGCAGTGTACTTCGGCCCAATCCTCTTCATTTTGTATGTCAATGATATGCCAAATTTGGGAAAAACGACCCTCAAATCTTATCAAACTATGCTGAAGATACAAATATACTAATAGCAGAAAAAGAAATCGAGGATTTATGGGAAAAAACTATTGGTATTACAAATAACATTGCTCACTGGTTTGAAGACAACACCCTTTATTGAACAAAAAAAAAACGAATACTACTATTTTGTTTAGACAGTTGAAATACCAATAATTTTCCCTCACATGTCCTCATAAATGATACAGAAGTTCCTTGGAATCACCATTACGGAGCGCTGGAACTATATTTGATTCCTGCAGTTCGGTGCAAATATATTTGTTTCCCGAGAATGACGCGTACAGTGTTGCCAATTGTTATAAAATGGAAGGGATGTGGAGTGGAAGTCGCTGTATGTGCGCGAATATTATGGAATTGGCAATTCAATTGATGTTTGAAATTGAATGAAGTAATATTCTTGACAGTTTGGAAAGTGAAGATAGTGATCCATGGGACATTAAAAATGTTGACTTTGTAATTGAAACAATGAAAGACACAAAAAACAAAACAAAAGTTTAATTAACATCCTACATATTAATATTAGGGCATTAGGAAAATCTTGAGGAGATGCAATTATTTTTAGAAACATATTGATATAATCTTACTGAGTGAATGTTGGAATATTAATCAGTCGATAATTTCAATATGATAAACTCACCACACTATACAATAATAAAAAATAACCAGAATGATGGAATCATAATTTATGTAAAATCCAACCTAAATTTCTCTTTTGATAACAAAATTTTTCATCATTGTAAAATCTCCATCAGTCAAATTTGTTGCACAATAAATAATATCAAAATATCCATACATGCCTGCTACAGAGCACCATCCACTAATGCAGATCTTTTTGTAAATGAACTTGAAAATTATTTGCAAAACATTCCACAAAGCCAAATAGATATATTTGTTGGAGACATCAATATTGATATACTGGATAAAAAAGACCTTGTTTCGAATAATTACTTTGCTCCGATGTCATCGTTGGGCTTCAAATCATATATTAACACTTATACGAGGGTAACACCTACAACAGCACCTTGTATTGACCATATCTTTATGAAAGAAAATCTACAATATACCAATCTAAAATATAAGTCATTCGTCATCAATGCAGATGTTACGGATCACTATCCTGTATATCTAGGATTGCACTATGACTGTTTATCTGCTCCAAACATAAAAAAAACTAAAGTTATTGAGATTCTGGATGCTAATAAATTTTTAAATCTAATAAAAATGCAAGACTGGAGGTATAATACATGAATATAATAAACCAAATATAGCTTATTCAACATTTTCTGATATATTTATTGAAATATATAATCAGTCCCTAAATAAATAAAACTTTTCAACAAAAAAATTAAACCGACGAAAAAATCAACTGAAAAGCAAAAAATAAAATAAACCTTCTTAGTCTAAATGATAATTGAGCTCCTAAACTAATGTAAATAACTGATTTTGAGTCGGGCAAACAAACTAGCAATTAAATTAGGTAAAGCGTAAAATGATGGCAGCGAGATGCACGGCTGCGTTTTGTTTTTTGTTTTTTTTAAACTATAATTTATTTTCTACTTTCTAGTTTGGTTTATTTATAAAAGCGTGTTTTTTTTAAATTTAAACTATTATTTGTTTTTAATCTACTATTAATTCCGTGATTACTATTAGTAACTGTAATTATTTTCCGAATCATTTAATGTGTACAGCTGTATTAATAGTCAAATCTCTATTTTAGAAGTCATTCAAAGATTTTAACGTTGTCAATATACTGTGAGCCGCCATCTTGAATTTTTCAATTTTCACGAAAGAATCATAATATTTGACTCCTAAAACCCCCACATACCAATTTTGAATAGAATCGGACCATAATCACAAAACTCGTCCACCATTTTGGAGCCGCCATCTTGAATTTTTCAATTTTCACGAGAATCATAATATTCGACTCCAAAAACCCCCACATACCAATTTTGAATAGAATCGGACCATAATCACAAAACTCGTCCACCATTTTGGAGCCACCATCTTGAATTTTTCAATTTTCACGAGAATCATAATATTCGACTCCAAAACCCCACATACCAATTTTGAATAGAATCGGACCATAATCACAATACTCGTCCACCATCTTAAATTTTTTCAATTTTCACGAAGGAATCATAATATTCGACTCCAAAACCGCCACATACCAGTTTTGAATAGAATCGGACCATAATCACAAAACTCGTCCACCATTTTGGAGCCGCCATCTTGAATTTTCAATTCATAATCTCCGACCACGAAAACCCTCAGATACCAATTTTGAAGCAATCGGACCATAATCACAAACTCGTCCGTATTGGAGCCGCCATTTTGGTTTTTTCACCCAAAATTTCTTAATGCATTGTCACGGAATTATGTACACCTGCCAAATTTCAAATCATTCGGACATCTGGAAGTAAGGTGAAAATCAGGTCCAAAGGAGTCGGTTACAAACATACAAGTGAAGCTAATATAAAGCGTGTAAAAACACTATTTCAAAGTGTCTCCCCAAAGAAATGTTTCTAACATTTTCAATCTTTAAAAAGTGGATGCTTCTAGAAAATATGTTTTCCATTTCTTCCAGTCTTCCTGATGATCGTAGAAGTGTGAAATAGATTTTTGTCAACAAAAATGTATTGCAGACCTAGTGAATGTGATGCTTCTCGTGAATCAATGTTACAAATAATTTCTGGTGAGTACTCTCTTTTGGAAAACATTTTTCGTTGCCTCATTCATCTATATGAGCTCTTGGTTAAGACTGGAATAGAAAATCAAATAACTATCTGAATGCAAAAGCAAATTTTCACCTTCAGATTTTTCTTTTGAGTTAGGGTCCTTTCTCAATATCTATCAGATGTAGATAAATGTCTAGAGAGGCATAAGCTGGGGAAATAATTATTATATGTCAGATATTCACAAAAAATAACGTCATATTTATCAAGGATTTTTCAATTCTATATTCAATATGTGTACCTTTCAATGGAATAAGGTGTTTATAATTCTCTGAACCACAAAATCTTTTTGTACTGGTATGTTCCTTGGGAGTTTTCACTATCTATATCTATGCATGTGTTGACCATAGTGATCTGATATGTTTACATTTAGTACTTCGGAGTGACATCAATAAATTCGAAACGAGAATATTGTCTAAACAGGTTGAGCTATCTTTGGTGAATCTTGTTGGTTCTTGAATTAGTGCACTCATTGATTTGTTGAAAATATGAACAGGATGTTCATAAAGTCAGATGTGGAATCATCTGCGACTGGAAGATAAACTTTAGTCACTATCTTCCATCGTCAAGATAACCTCTTGTGGGGTATTCATGTTGAAAAGGGAAACATTCTCAATTGGATATTGATAAAAAGATTTTTCTGTGTGAATTGAAAAATCCAATTGAGAATGTTTCCCTTTTCAATAGTGCACTCATATTATAACAATTCAGTAGGTTATTCACAGTATCTCTAATTTTTATTTTATATTCTGCAGTTGTTAACATGTCGATGTTGAAATCTTCGGCAACTATTGCCATTTTATTACCTTGTGTAATGTATCCAATTTATCTATGAAGCAAATAAAATTAGTTGCCGTAGGTTTATATACCACACATATAACATAATAATAATTGTGGTTGAGCCTAAATTCCACTGCAGGGCAATGAAAAACATATTCCTCACTAATAGAATTGATATTGTGTCTTTGAAAGGGTTTGAAGGAGTTATGAGCATATAGAGCGACATCACCATGTGCACTCTCTGCAGACAGAAGGACACCACCAAGTTGAATTTTTTAAATTGGTATGACCCTATTCTTCTGAGGATTGCCAGTGTACAATGATTGTAATAAAACTCACTTTCAGTTCATCTGCTATCACCGCAATATTACTATACACTTCGAACTAACTTGTACATTTTGATGATATAGGAATATTTTTTCCTCGTAATTGCTAGGAATGCTTTGTTTCATTTGCTTCCAAGCCTAGGATTCTCCTGAGACATGGACACTCAGGATCAGAAGCTGAATGGTTGGATTGCAATGATTTATTCAGACTTTCGTTTGTTTCTTCAAAGTTGATATATTTCAAAGTTTCAGGATCAACACATTCAATCGTCTTGTGAGGCACAGCACATTTGTAACAGGACACATTATTTTTTGCAGTCACTTGCTTTATGACCTTATCTTGCACAGTGATAGCATCTCATTATGAAATACTCATGGATCATACACCTTCGCCATCCAATGTTTTACATTTCCATTTGACAAATATTATCTTTCAGATCACATTCAGGGTAGAATTGTTTTCTTGTTCTTTTGTTTTATATTTAGACACTACTTGTAAGACTGACGTATGTGATATACTGAAATCGTTTTGTTCCACCAAACAATCAATGACAGAATCATATTGCTTGTCAATAAGTTCTTCTTCCACCCCCCATATGATTATTTTTGGGTTTTTGTATCCAATCCTTGATGCTGTACTTATTTCCAAGTTCTGTTTCCACTTTCTGTTTTATTTTTCTCCATTCTATTTGTATTATTGCAGTTTATATATACTCGATAATCGGATTAATTAAAGCTACGGCTAATTCGGATTATCGCATCTTGCATATTATCGAAGATCATTATCTATGAAAGAGTCATCAAAGCATTGGCCACATCTCGCTGCCATCATTTTACGCTTTACCTAATTCAATTGCTAGTTTGTTTGGCTCGACTCAAAATCAGTTACTTACATTAGTTTAGGAGCTCAATTATCATTTAGACTAAGAAGGTTTATTTTATTTTTGCTTTTCAGTTGATTTTTCGTCGGTTTAATTTTTGTTAAAAGTTTTTATTTTTCAATTTTTGTGGCTAAAATCTACCAATTACTACCTACTTGTTTTTGATTACTTCAAAATACTTACTTACCCACCTTACTTCAACTATTACCGGTTAAATAATATGATTATCTACTTTTACTATTTGTTGTAATATAAATTATTTTCGTTGTTCTGGTTAGTTTATTTCATTACTTTGTATATCATTCCATCCTCTCATAAAATATACTGATTTTGCGGAACAAGAATAATGTCAGTAGCGATCTGTCATTGTCAACTACGTATGTGTGTGCCAATGTTCACTAGTTTATCCCTATTTTTTCTACCCGTAAGGGCTAATTCCTTTCGAAATCAAATATAAGGTATACCTATCTATTAAAAGAATCATCCAAATCGAAGAACCCAGTACAAAGTTATGCCTGATAGAATCAGTTAACGGACCAGAATTCAGAGGGTGAGTGATCAATATCCTTCATTTCGCTACCCTTAGGTGGATTTCATCTTTTAAATTCAAATGGGACCAAATTCGAAGTACACCTATCCACTGAAAAAAGAATTATCGGAATCGGACGCCTCAGTAAAAAGTTATGCGTGATCATACATAAAAAAATATTATGGAAAAACATAAAATATACGGGTCGAATAGAGAACCTCCTCCTTTTTGGTTTCGTCGGTTAAAAAGAAGTACCTATCAAAAGCTCTACAAAAATTAAACCTTGGATTTTACAGGCCATTATCAATTCTATAAAACACAGGGACAAAATGAAGTTTAAAGCGATCAAGAGTAAAAATGAATTACTATTGAATGAATATAAATCATACCGGAATCAACTCATCAAAATAATAAACGCAGCAAAAATAACTATTACAAACAATCAGTCAACGAAAATAAAAATGATATCAGAAAACTATTTAAAGTAGTCTCGAATCCAAGCAATACCGACAGCAGCAAAAAAAAATAATACAATAGAAATTCATGATGGGAATGATGTAAGATTTAATAATGATGTTGACCTGGCTCACTATTGCAACAAATATTTCAATGAAATTGGTTTAAAAATGGCTAGTCAGATCAAAAGATCTGCTAATGACTACAAAAATAGGTACCCAACTATTTCTGAATCTATGTTCCTCTATCCAGCTACTGAAAACGAAATAATCCAACACATTAACTCCCTAAAAAATAACTCTTCTCCAGGAATAGATGGGATTACTACTAAAACATTAAAACTTATACATTCGTATATTATATCCCCACTCTTATAAATAATCAACTTAATATTTGAAATGGGCATAGTCCCAGACAAATTTAAAACTTCAATAATAACCCCAATCTATAAAAATGGTAATGTGACAGATATCTCTAATTACAGACCCATTAGCATAATTAGTAATTTTTCCAAAATTTTCGAAAAATGCTTAAAGATTAGACTCTATGATCATCTAAATAAGCATCAAATATTACATAAAAATCAATTTGAATTTAGGGAAAGTTAAAGTACCTCTGACGCAATGTATGAAGTTGTTAACTCAATACAAGACAGCTTGGAAAGAAATAAAAAATGTATTACAGTCTTTTTAGATTTAGCAATGGCTTTTGACACGGTCCCACATAATAGACTCCTTGAGGTATTGGAAAATTACGGGATCCTGGAACCGTGTCAGAAATTTTCAAAAACTACCTCAATTATAGAAAACAAATAGCAATCTCAATGTTCAAAAGACTCCTGCAAAGATTTGCCAGATTATTTGGCACCAACAGTTTTAATATACTCCTCTAGAAATAAGAACATCTAGCACTGTGAAACTATTCAATAAAATTGTAAAAAATATATTTGTACAAACTACAATAAGTTTGAAGCTTTGTTATGAAAGCCATTTCTAAACTTAAAGATACTCAACAAATTTTAGGTTGATTATTTATGTTACCGATTATCATTTACACATTAGAATATATTATAATTATAAAACCAGACAAAGACTTATAACCAGATACTTTCGACCTATATCTTAAATTACAATAATCTAGTTAATCGATACTTGCACATCAAGTGTTATACACTTAGGAGCAAAAGAAAAATTAAATGCAACTTATTATTTCCATAGCTCTTATACATATGTTATAACTGTATATTATGTGAGCAATAAATAAATAGGTATTAGTATCAAAAAAATATATATATACGGTTAATTTATTTAGTGTTCCCTCCTCAAATTGTTATAAAATAAATTCAAACTAACCTTAAAACATATTAGTTATTTATACATATTGTGAAATAAAAATAAAACCTCTTTGCATACAAATAAAAAATATTTCGAAAACAACAAAATTTTTAAAAAAATTTCAAATTTCCTTTCTTAAATTGTTATAAAAATTCAAAATAACACAGAAACATTATATTATTTATAATTATAAAACAAATAAGAAATCTAGTTTGCATATAAAAAATAGAAACCAACAAAATTTCAACATTTTCAGACTTTTCTTTCCTTAAATTATTATAAGAAAAATTCAAACTAACACAGAAAACATTATATATTTATACATATTCGTCTTCAATATTAATATAAAATTCTCCTCTGCATCACTGTTCATCAACAAATCATATAGTTCATCTTCTGTTAGCCCCAATTTGCTTCCAGAAGCCATTTCAACTATTAAACTTCAAAAATCACCTTAATACTTCACAAACACACAAACATGACAGAGTTTTCCACCACAATCACAAAGCGTAAACAGAAACTAAAGTGGAGAGTTGATTCCGCAGTGTAGAAACCCTTTTTTAGTTCATGTATTTCATTCGGTTCCTGCAACCTACAAACACCTCTCTGTATATACAGTTGTCTATATTAGCAAACCCCAAACAATGCATTTAAATATATTTGACTCCTGCACTAAGGGCACCATTTTAATTTTCAACTTTATTTGCTTCCAGGAAGGGTTAAGTATATTAAGGCAAAAGAATTAGGTAGTAGTTCAAAACCAAACCTGTTCCATCAGCCAATAGCCAAAGCTCTAATAAACATAGCAGAAGCATCGGTCACATGGAAAATCAACTCATGAAGTACTACAAGGAACCGAGCGAAATTGAAAAATTATCCATTCTACCCTGATACCTTTCTTCCATCACTTTTAGATCCTGGTGAAAGCGCTCTCCTTGTTCCTCAATATAATTTCCAGATTCTCGGAAATCTATCCAGGTGACTGTGGAGAAAGGGTAACTTTATGCTCATATAAACACTACAAATATAACAGAAATACATCAGGGCTATATTGGCATTTTCTTACTAATGAACTCATATTTCTAGAACAAAGAGTATATTAGAATCAAAATTCAACAAATAAAACAACTTACCCGAAAGCGCCGTTCAACCTTGACAAATCACTTAGTTCTCGGGCAGTTACATAGTGTGAGTGGCCGCGGGGGCGGGATGGGGGTCACGTGGTGTGGCCATGCGTGAATTCAATGCACAGAAAGCGAATTTTAACTAGATAACAAACACTTACGCCTGTATGCACCGTAGGCTAATTTCGCGGATTAGTTCCGGAAACCTGGATTAGATTATTGTTTATTATGCACCGCAAGAAGAATCTGGTTTGACCTTCAGATTTTCTAATCGGTCAACGAAGCGTGGTTTAGCGAATGACGTCTATTATTTTGAGTGTTGAGTTTTTTTTGCAAGTTTTTCATTATTTCTGGATAAAATGGACGACGAAATATTCATTGATGATGACCTAGATATCCTCGATATCATCTTTGGTTTCCTTTCGACTTACAAAACCTACAGTTCTCAGCTTCCTGAAAAACATAGAGGACGAAATTGAATTCCAAAATGATTTGTAAGTTGATGAATGCAAGGGAGTGTCTGTCTTTGTGTCTTGTTGGCTAGTAGATTACCCCACCTCATGCAATTTCACCCAACACAACTTATTTCATGGAGAATGCTCCTTGGCTACATAAATAGTTTTTCGGTGATTTGAGGTGTAGTGGTATAACGGCTACTAGCAGGTATCTATCTACTATCCTATTTATTTTAGAAATAATAGTCTAAACCCCAATGAACCAATACCTGACCACATTGCGTCTGTATTCTTGTGCGGGACATCAGAGGGACAATAGGAGATTTTATTGGCTGCCATCAGACCACAATTTCAGAAATCTTCCGTGTCTCACTTCAAGCTTGAGATTTATCATCATTGGAAATTTTTTGTCTTCGATGATATCAGCGTGTTTTAAGAGTACCTCATGAGACTCTGCTTTTCTCGGAAAAATTGTGGATTCTTTTGTGTTTTCACCATCAGTCATTTTGAAAATAAAAATCGAAACTGACAATTTTGACGTTTCATCATTTTCAACTATCAAAATCTTGCAATCCAACGTTGTCAGATATCCAATCTGGATTATTTAATCTGCTGACGGTGCATAGCTACGGCGCAAAGATTACAAAACGGGATTGGGGAACTAGAATTAGAATTGACAAACGGTGCATTCAGGCATCATTAATAATAATTCGTGTTCTGAAGAGCCGACTTGAAGTGTTAATTATTTAAAATATAAAATACGCCAAAATCATAAAATCAGAGCCAATACAGTACTTTCATGAATATTGAAAACATAAAAATCCGCAGAGATATCCAGGGCAACCAAACAAAATTGTTGAGCTGTGTTGTAGTAGATATGTTACAAAAGAAATTGATATAACCTCAAAATACAGTGCGCGTCAAAATTATGGAACAAATTTGATATTCCCAAGCAATGTACTTTTTACAAAAATCCTAAAATAAGTCGATTTTTATTTTAAAATGCCGATTTTTTTTTTGTATATTCTAAAGAGGTTATGTCACTGGTTTTGACATGGTGACGTAATCGGTAATTTTTTAAATTGGAATAGATGTCTTGTGATACCTCATCTGAAAGGCCTTTCAATAATGCATTCAATGATAATAATTACTTAGATATTTTTCACAGGGTGGACAAAAAATTTTTATTTTATTTCAATAAGAGAATAACTTTATATCCAACAAAATAGAACAGTTAAATAAGATGTTCGAAATGCCATCCACCAGTCTCTTGACAATAAGCAAATCTACGGACACATTCCTCTTGCACATTGCGAATAACTTCCGGTAATTCTGTTAATTTCGATCCTAATTCGATTTTTCAACTCTTGTAGATTTTGCGGCCTATCTACATAGACCTTCGATTTCAAATAACCCCACGAAGAAAAATCCAGGGTGTAAGATATGGAGATCTTAGGGGCTACTCTATCGGTCCGCGTCTACAATCCACCTCCTATAGGAAAACAGTTATTCAAAAACTCGCGAACATCACGTGCATAGTGCGGGGTGCACCATCTTGTTGCAACCAAATACTTTCATTTGGTGAGTTAGAGTTATTTGGCGTTTGGAAAAATATATTTTATTATTATTACATTATGATTATGAAATTCTTATATTGTCATCGGTCCTTGATATGTGTGAAAAATTTCAGATTATTCGGAAGATTGGAAGTGGATGAATATTTACTTCCAAGATTTCATTACATTATGAAGTTATTTAGTTACAAGTAAAGATAATAAAAGCGTGTTAAAATGCTAAAATTTTACTTTTTGAGCCAAGGCTCTAATCCCATAGACTGCCCTGGCAGACTAGTGAGTCAGTGCTCTACTACACCAATGGATCCTTTCAAATATTAATAGTTAGCTATTTCCTAGTCTAAAATGGAAACAAAGACAATCACAAATTAATGCCATAATAGGCAAGTTTAGTATCAAATATTCTTCACAAATTCTAAGTGAAAAGGCTCAAAAGTAAACTATGGCTAACTTTAAGTGAAACCCAATGCATAGAATTTTAATTTTTATTGGATGCTGAGATAGAACCAGAACTCAGCAAGAGGTATCGACTTGTTCAATGCGAAGTATCCAAATAGACCTATCTGTCGTTCAACAGTCAGTAAGATTGAGGAAAAATTCAGAGAAACTGGTCATGTCAAACATATTCCAGAATGCTGGGCGTCCTAAAATAGAAGAAAACGTAAAACTTGATGTTCTATTGGGTGTAGAGAATAATCCTCACAATACTCCAGACAAATTGCAGCAGACCTTGACATATCCCAAAGTTCTGTATTACGTATTCTAAAAGCAGAAAAGTACCATCCATTACAAAGTACATACATCAACAACTCAAGTGATGATGATCCCGATCGCCCTGTGAGGTTCTGTGAAATAATGCAGGATTTGTGTAACCGCAATCCACGTTTTATAAAACAAATTCTGTTTTCCGATGAGGCTTACGTTTTGCCTAAATGGTTCAGTAAATCGTAGAATTGCAGATATTGGAGTAGGGATAATCCTCACTGGATGATGGACGGGCATACTCAATACCCTCAGAAAGTCAATGTTTGGCCAGGAATAATAAACGACAGGATTATTGGCCCGTATTTTTTCAAAGAAATCTCGCGGGAGCGTTACTTGGAATTTTTAAGAAATGAACTCATACCTAGCCTTGCCGATATTTTCCAAACGCCAACAATCCTAACTCACTGCAAATGAAAGTATTTAGTTTGCAACAAGATGGTGCACCCCGCACTATCACGTGATGTTCGCGAGTTTTTGAATAACTGTTTTCCTAGGAGATGGATTGGTAGCGCGGACCGATAGAGTGACCCCAAGATCTCCAGATCTTACGCCCCTGGATTTTTTCTTGTGGGGTTATTTGAAATCGAAGGTCTATGTAGATAGGCCACAAAATCTACAAGGTTGAAAAATCGAATTAGGATCAAAATTAACAAATTACTCGGAAGTTATTAAGCAATGTGCAAGAGGAATGTGTCCGTAGATTTGCTTATTGTCAAAGAGACTGGTGGATGGCATTTCGAACATCTTATTTAACTGTTCTATTTTGTTGGATATAAAGTTATTCTCTTATTGAAATAAAATACTAATTTTTGTTAACTCTGAAAAAAATATCTAATTAATTATTATCATTGAATGCAGTATTGAAAGGCCTTTCAGATGAGGTATCACAAGACATCTATTCCAATTTAAAAAAATTAACGATTACGCCACCATGTCAAAACCAGTGACATAATCTCTTTAGAATATACATAAAAAATCGGCATTTTAAAATGAAAAACGACGTATTTCAGGATTTTTGTCAAAAGTACATGGCTTGCGAAATATCGAATTTGTTCCATAATTTTGACGCGCACTGTATATGGCTTAGGTACAAATACAGATGAGTTTTTCAAATAAAAAAGAGGACTTTTCTGTGTTGCACATCATGATTTCGAAGTAACTAAGGAAGTAGACATTTATATTGAAGATTATGATAACTTTTGTAAAAATATTTTGGAAAAAAGCATTCTGTTCTGGAGTAAAGCAATTTTTCCTATTCTCTGTAAGAATATCAAATAAATGTTAGTAATGTAGGAAATCTACTTAAGATTCCATTTTTACTTGGCAGTAGTGTTGAGTATTGAATCAATGCGATTTTTTCAGATTTGACTTGTACTTGACATGCTTTGAAGTTTTCTTTTAATGAGAAGAAATTTTACTTGTACATGCTTTAAAATATTTAGTTTACTAGAGAAGCAACTTGTACTTTTCTGGGTCTAACAATTTCCTATTTTATCTGAAGAAATCAACTTGGTATACAAGCTAAAATACTTTATTGGGATTTTGTGTTTTTCAAGGCATAAAGTGTCAACTGTAGATCCTTTCATATACATTATCCTATTTTTATTATAAAGCGTGTCCCAAAAGTATACAACAAATGGAAAATGGAATCAATGTTTTCTGCTGTGAAGATCATTTCAAGGTAAGCTTATATGCCTAGAATCTGTCATAAGCGTTATTTGAGATCAATGGAATTAGTTTTGTTGGTATTTCAGCTCGAGGAAGATATGAACAACTACATGAGATACAAGTTGATGGGAAGAAATATTGTTTTGAATCCAAGGGTGGTGCCTCATATATTTGACTGTCAGACTGATAGAAAAAGAGCCAGTACTGTTCCTGATAGATCATTACTTGTGAAATGACAGAGAAAACAATTAGTTCATGAAGCAGTTGCTAAAAGTGATAGAAAGCAGCACAATATGCAACTGATAACCCCCATCGATGAACCATGTGCCAGTACCAGTGCTCAGCTACCAGAAATTTATCGTCATTATACAACAGATGATTCGTTAATGCCTGCTATTGTGGATTCATCAGAAGTACCGCTGCAAACTAGAAACGTTGGAATACAACAAAACCACATTTTCGTAGTAAACATGTACTGTGTAACATAACAAGTAGCATGCAAAATACTGCTGTTCACCCAGGTGAGGTCTTTGTTTGCTAAAGATGCCAGGACTTCCAATCAAGTTGCCCCAATGCTGAAGGATGATATTTTCTCAAAGGAATAGAGTACTAGTAGCAGTGATGCTGAAGTACAATCAAGTATCAGTTCTTTGTTCCAAGCTCTGATAGTGATTACAAGAGGATGATTTTCCACAAGACATAAAGAAGAACAGTTACAAACATTGAATAGCACTAGGTTATTGATAGAGAAGAATCCAAAGAAATATACAGATCATTCCCAGCAAACATGTTACGCGCGGCACTAGAGCCACTTTAAAAACAGCCGACAGATAACAAGCGGGCCATAATCATGATACGTCGTCGGCCCGGCCAGCCTCAAAGCGACGGCCACCAGTGGTACCTCCAGACTACCACCGCTTTAATACATAGCGGGACTTCAGCGGATAGACAGAGTTAAGATGAACTGATATTGCATGGTAGATTATGGTGCGATTGCGGGTATCCTACTAATCAACCGCGTCATTCCACTGTTGGGATTTCATCAATGATATATGCAAATATTACAGGGCGTCCAATTCAAAATACACTCATGGAAGTATAGAGTATCTTGGAAGGTGGCATAAAGACGGTTTCAATGAAAACAAAAGGCCCATAAAAGCGCCTATAAGGAACAATCAGCATTATATCTTCGGAAACAGTGGAATTTCAATGAAGATGGGTCATTATTATACCAATAAATTCACCAAACATTCAGAATCGACTGATTTATGGACTAGATAATACAATTCACTGTTTTCACCTCTGAGCCACTAATTAAGAGGATTTCTGAAACTGTAGAGCCAGATTGTTTCTATTTACCTAAACAGTCAACTTTTCTCCATTTAAACCATTTTATTGTATCTCAAATGGTTTCCCAGTATTGCATCTCAAACTGGCCTGGAAAAATATTTCATCGAATACACAAATCTGAAAAATTCTCGCCGCTGTGATTATTTTTCATGACATTATCCACAAATGACAATGATCAGACAAACTAGAAAATACGCGATTTACATCCCTAAGAAATCAGCAGTGGGCCAACTGCCAACGTGGTATTTCAGTAATGCCAATGCTGCATTTTTAATTGCCTCCTCGAGGTCTGTTGTGGGAGAGTTTTAGATAGGAGATTCAGCATTGAAATCCCCGCCAGACCGCCTCTCTTGGAGTCAAGGATATGTTGTGTGGGGATTCTGATTTAGAATAGTAACTATAAATCACGGAACTTGTCCTAAGAATTCATAATATTTTTAAAAATACCTCAAAAACGATTTTGAAAGGAATCCAAAATTTGTTCTCCATCTTGAATTCTTGATTCTCATGATAAATACAAAATCTGTATGATAACGGGAGGTTTTGTATACGTCCTTTCAGGATGGTAAGTGGCAAAATAGGTGGTCGTTTGTGAATGGGGAGGACTGATGGAATAGTGCCGTGTAGGGTCATTGGAATGAGTACTATCATTGTTTTATGATCACTCTATTTCATTCAGTGCTGCTTTTATATGCGAACATGAACTTGACCTGATGCTGTGTTTTAATTCAAAAGTGTGTCTTAATGTTACCAACAGGGTGGTTATTGTTTATCACGTATTATACCAGTGAAGTATAGTGAAGAGAACAAACTTGTCTCAGTCCCAGTCTCAGTGCTCTCCAATAAATATAAATTACAAATGTTGTAAACCAAACCGTTCCTGCACTATGTTTTGCACAAAGTGTTCAAGTGTTTTTAATAGAAGTTGTTTGATATTACATTTAAAAAAATGTTTTTGTGAATGATAATAAAATAATCTGCTGCAAGGAGACATACGACAGGATGAAGAAACACAGTCTACTAGAAAAACACTAAGTGAATTTGCTCGAAGGTGAGATGAAAAAATAAATCTATTGAAAGGTTGAAAAGAAAAAGGGTCATGTTCTTTAACAAGCCATTGATATGGAAAAAAGACATGAACAAATTGTTAGAAACCAAAAAAAGTGTTGTTGAGGAAATGGAAAAAAGATTAAATTACTGCAAAAAAACAAATCAAAGAAAAGTCCAGTAAACTCTTGTTAGTCCCAAACCAGTATTAAAGCAATTCTAAACTATAATGACAAATCACCATAGCAGTGGCGTCGTCAAGCAAGTTTCAAATGTCCCAAAACAAAAATATACAAACTTGGACCAAAAACACAAGTGATGATGTTGTCATCCAACACAAAACACATAGTAGGGGCATAACAGGGACGCGAGGCACGACAGGGCCATCACATACAAGTAACTACGCACACTACCTTGTATTGGTTTCGCCAATAAGAGGGCTTTTCGTATCGGCCTTCAGATGCGGCAGTGACCGGCGATCAGAGTGCACGCGTTTTTTTTTCCGCAATTTCATCTAATTTTGAGTGGTTACCAAAACGCGTCTAAAAGGTAAGTGTTTAGATTACTACTATAGTTTTTTTTAATGTGGATTACTACTAACAACTATTGATATGTTTTGAGCAAAATCACTCTGATCTTGAATTCATTTTTTGTTTGTTATTTTAAAATTTGTTGAATGGGGCATAACGGGGACATGCTTAGGGGCAATAATGGGGTCCCGTTGTAAACGCGAACAACTTAAACGGACGAAGAAGTGTTCAAATCCGAATGATCCCCTTTGAAAAAAAACTCAAAAACAGAAGACTCAAAAAGCTGCCTTGATGGAGAAAAATGTTAAGGAGGATGTCTTATGCATCATTGTGTTGACTCGAACCACACTTATTTTCGAAGTCTTGGAGCGTTGGGTGGCCTGCCAGCTTACAGTGGGACATACAGCCTTTGCAGGAGTGATGACGCAGATTTAGAAGAAATCCATCTCGCTTATTCTGTGACAAATAAAATATGTACCCGCACTGCCCTTGCACTGGGTATAACTGCCCCTACCCCGGGGCACGATGGAGTTTTCATGAAGGTTTTGTGAAATTAAAATTAAAAAATATTATTTGATTTCTACTTCACCGTGCCAAATGATAAATTAATAAGTAACAAAGAGTTGTCATTAGTGTTCTTTAAAAATGTTGTATGTTTATTTTTGTATTGTTTATTTCCCTAACGTCCCCGTTATGCCCCCCCCCTACAAATAGTGAAAACTGACAAATATAAACATTTCAAACTACCATGTCATTATATGTCCTAGTACCTTGGGAGACATAATTATATAAATGAAAATTATGAAATGCAAGCTACAATAAAACAAACGCAAGTGGTGATGAATTCCTTTAAAACTGCTGAGGAAACTGCGTATAAGCTGTCAAAGTAAGATATTTTGTTATTATGGCCCAACGACTCTTGTGTAAATAAAACTAAACAGCTAATAAATCAGAGGAATAAGCATGTTAAAATTATTGTCGACTGAACCCTACTTATAATAAAGGCAAAACTACAGGATTTATGAAAACAACTTATTTTTGACCAAGATAATTCATTTTATGCAGTTACCAAAATCCCATGTTTTTGAGTGTAATAATCACCTTAAAAAATCAAACTTCCACAGAAACGGTTACAACCTGTATAAAACTGGTATTCAGTTTTTGAGCAAGGCAGTTACAAATTTCATCAAAACAAAAATCAACGAAAAATCGCTGGAAAATACAAGGGGACGAATGATTTCTACCAAACAAGTACCGTGGAATCAACTCCAAAATGAACCCTCTTCACGAATGAATGTTGAATCAGAATCCGAAAAGGCAGTTACATTAGACGACCACCAGAATACTTCTTTATATCAAGAACTTTCACAGATAGAAAGAAACCATATTGAAATTGGTACACAAAAATCTTTATACCCGAGACCATCCCAAATTGCCTTCGAGAATACATTTGTTCATCAACAGCCAGAAGAAAACCATCTTGAAAACAGTACACTCATTTTTTTATACCCAAGACTATCCCAAGTTCAAATATAATCAAACATGTCTTGTCCTCTTACAAAAAACACATTTTTTTTGAATCTTCTTCACTAAAATATCCAGTGCCTAAGTATATAGTAAAACGAGCTTGATATGTTTTCAACAGACCATAATATTCAATTTTAATGTATTACTGAATATTGGGGTTGTGAAGACGAACTGCGAGCGTTATTGGAGTAAATCATTTTAAACTTATATCCAGTTTCTGTCGTGAAAAAGGCAAACATGGTGGTGCTGAGGTTTACTGCGAGGAGGGTATAATAGGATATCCAAGAAAAGACATTTTGCGACCTATCAGTTGCAAATATTTTTGAATATGCTGGCGCTGAATGTCGCTTGAAAAGTCTGTATATTGTATAATGTAAATACGCCCGCCAAGGGAGACATAAAATGTGTTTTTTGCAAAATGTCTTCCTTTGCTATCTTTGCTTTTAATAAAAAGAATACCCGTTTATTATAGCAGGTGATTTCAATTTGAACTTAAAAGTAGAATCCAAAGATAAATATGAATTTCTTTGATGTTATAAACTCGTTTGACGCAGTTCTTACTATAAACGAAGAACCTTGCGTCACAAATAGATCAGGAACGTGTATTTAACATTATTGTTAGGAATGACTCTCCATATACCTACATCGAATGTTATAGACGCATGTCTCTCTGACCATCGAGCCCAATTAATTACTATTGAATATCCCATATCAAACAGCAACTACAATTATATATATATATATATATATATATATATATATATATAGGAGACGTTTTTTAGATGATTCTATTGCAGATATTATATCTGAAGTCGAAAAACGAACTTGGTATGAGGTTTTCGATGAATTTGACATACATTTGAAATGGAATATATTTTCGAAAACTTCTGTGACTTTTTGAAACTTATTTCCCCATAAAAAAAATCAAAAGCCATTTAATAACAAAAAGTGGATAAACGATGAAGTCAAAAAATAAAAAAAAAGTTAGCACCCTACAGACAATGTCCCTTGGAAAGGGAAACATTCTCCAATTGAATATTGATAGAAAGATTTTTCTGTGAATTGAAAAATCCACGATTAAAATGAAGTTATTTTTTGTGAATGTCTAACAGAAAACAACTACTTCCCCGGCTAAAGCCACGCTGGACATTGAACTACATCTGATAGATATTCTGAAAAGGCCCTAACTCAAAAGAAAAAATCTGAAATTGAAAATTTGCATTTTCATTCAGATAGTTATTTGATTTTCTATTCCAGTCTTAATTAAGAACTCATAAAGGTGAATGAGGCAAAGAAGAATGTTTTCCAAAAGAGAGTACTCACCAGAAATCATTCATAACATTGACGCAGGAGAGACATCGCATTCACTAGGTCTTCAATACATTTTTGTCGACGAAAATCTATTTCACGCTTCCACGATCATCAGGAAGACCGGAAGAAATGGGAAACACATTTCAAGAAGCAACTCACTTGCAAAAGATGGAAAAGTTAGAATCATTTTTTTGAAAACACTTTGAAATTAGTGTTTTCTGACATTAAAACCCCGTCATGGGTATGATATTGATTTGTTGAATATAAAGGATGTTATAATGATGTATTCAGATCGAAAGATAACCTTAGTCACTATCTTCCCTTTTCAACATGAATACCCCACAAGAGGTTATCTTGACGATGGAAGATAGTGACTAAGGTTTATCTTTCAGTCGCAGATGATTCCACATCTGATTTTATGAACATCCTGTTTATATTTTCAACAAATCAGTCCCTTGGAAATTAACTTTTAAAAAAAGTAAGTATATAATGAATATAGAGAATCTTACAGGCTACTTCTGAACAAAACAAAAAGTGAATATTTTGAAAATATGATCAAAGAGAGTGACAACAAATCAAAAACTACTTGGAACTTAATAAATACTCTAAATAACAAGACTACAAACACGAAAAATGTGATATATCTGATAGTCATGGTGATTGGGTAAATCTGGCAAATGATTTCAATGCCTACTTTATCAATACCGCGCCGGTGATTGATAACAAAGGTTTGAACCAAAACAACGGCATTATGTCAAACTCGATTTTTCTTTACCCGATTAGTAAAGAAAAAATATTTCAGGCAAGCCTCAAACTTAAAAATAAAATGAGCAGCGGTATAGAGAACATACCATCTAAAAATTTAAAATATTTGTCAAATACTTTTTACCAGTCTTATGCCACTTGTTCAATTCCTGTTTTGAATCAGGTTTATTTCCAGACCAAATGAAGCTGGCAAAAATAATACCCTTGTACAAAAAAGGAGAACAAAATTACTTTACAAATTACAGACCAATAAGTTTGCTATCAGCCTTCGCTAAGTTATTTGAAGTGATAATCTCAATGAGAATGATGAATTTTTTTAAATCACATTAAGAATTGATTGAATTTTATTTAAAATGGTTTTCTAAAAGGCAGAAGCACAGAAACAGCTTTATTTGATTTTGTTTGATCAGGTTCACAACTTATTCGAATTAGACTCTTCTGCTTGCGGTGTTTTATTAGATCTCAGTGAAGCTTTTGACTGTGTAGATCATTCCATTTTACTTTCAAAACTGAATAATTAAGGAATTAGATTAGAAGGAATTAGATCTCCTGAAATCATATTTAAGCAATAGAAAACAAAAAGTATGCATCAGACAACAAAATGTGGAATTTCTATCAGATTTTACTGAAATTGAAAGAGGTGTACCACAAGCCCATAGAACACACGACATCCATTGGACGTCCATTTTAGGTCCATCTCAAGTCCAAACGTCCATGGACATTGTATGGATGTTCATTGTACGTGTGAACATGGACGTCCATTGGATGTTAAAAATTTTCGTCCATTGTACATCTATTCAATGTCCAAAAATATTTATATGAATTTCAGTTTGATCCCTATATAAGAATCTTATTTTTATTTCAAATGAAATTCGTAAGTATCTTCAATCACTGTATTCTTTTCGGGAACGAAAAACGTTATTTTTCCGGTTGCTATCTTTTCCTGCCGCCTATGAAATATTTTTGAAATTCGCGGGCAATTTTTTGGGTCGTTGCGAGCGCCGCGAACGTTTAGTGGAACGTGCCTGTGTTATTGACAAATGTGAGGTTAATGCTTCGCGTCTTTGCTCTCCATTTATGACTCCGTTTCGTTCGTTCATCAATGGTAATAAACAAGTATACTTTTCATTAATGATTAATATGGGTTCCAAAAACCTTTGGAATAAATATTATAAAATAGTGCGACTGATGCATGGTGGTAAATTTCAGATGAAAATGAGTGTGCCGCAGGTTTCAACAGAAATGCAACACCTATTTACAGATATCTTGGAAGCAAGAAATAAAACAAAAGTGGCTGAATACAGCTGTGATCTGAATGATGATGATCCATAGTCTAGAAAATATAGAAAGAAGAAAGTGAGGCCGATGAAACAAATGAAAATTACCTCTACCTCCCCCCATTTGAGCCTACAATGAAAAAAAAGGATTGAGTCCCTTTCAAGTATCTCCTGTCAATAGTGAAATAAATGAAGGTGTATAATTTTCCAAGTAGTCTTGGAGTAATGATCATATATAACAAACTCAAACTTGGCAAATCTTTCCTGTACGTACTCTTTGGAGCAAAGTTTTATTCCTTTATGTTGATTGTTCATTTTTCAGTCAAATAAGATTTCAAAAACTGGAGGAGGGAACACATATGAGTTGATGAAAAGATGTTCATCCCGACTTATAAGCAAAGTTCTCGCATCTCAATATATTTACCACGTCGAAAATGAAACAATCATTCAATAATTTGAAAATGGCCGACTTCCTGATCAGTGGGTGGAACAAAAGATATATTCTTGATTATTATTGAATATTGGTCCAGGTGCTGCATAACAGGCATATGAAAAAACGAACAAAAAAGAAATAGACGAGGCAAATATGAAATGGTTGAGGAGAGAAAATGAAAGGAAATGAATCGTTCTCAGAATATTTTTATTTATTTATACTTTGACCAGTGTTGTTATTCTTTGTTTTATTATACATTTCTTCAGAGTATCTACTTACATTTATATGTTGTTATTTAATGAATTCCTTTGGTGGATGATGTGAAACAGTTAGTTTTGAAGGTGTCGTCAATTTTGTGCAAGATATAAAAGAATGAAACTAGAAAGTTCTAGTAGCTCAATTTTGGTGATATTTATTTAATTACAAATTTATTTTAAAATTAATTTTAAATTAAAATTTTTTTTTTTGTGTTAGTTTTTGGAAAATAAATTATAATTTTGAATTAAAAAATTTATATTTCCAAAATTATTGATTTTACGAAAAATTACTTACCAAAGAATATTTATCCTGATATGCCATGCTCGTAAACATTTTAATTAAGATCCAGAACACTAAGGAATTTTGGGTTCCAACAATCAAATGTCAACTTTCTGATATGAAATGTAATTTACACAGGGTGTTGAAATATTGGGCAATACTTGCTAACATATGGTATAGGTAAAAAAATAACACTTGGTACTTATTCCCTTTCGAATATTGTATCACCGAGATTTTTGTGATAATTTTATCGAGAAGTCTTTGTGATTCTCTATTCAAGTAGAAATGTCTAAAAGGGGCACACTACAAGAACAATGTATGTATGAGAACTTGTGTTATTTTTACCTTCACAGTATGTTTCCAAAGTTTTGCCCATTATTTGCAAGACCCCTTGTATTATATGTATTCTCTGGATTCATTTTGGATATACAATGGATGTACATTGGACGACCGGATAATACCCACAGTGGTTGTCATTTGGATATGTTCTGGACATCCATTTGACCAAATATGGACATACAATGGATGCCCAAAATACGCACAATGGACGTCCATTGGACGTTTTCTGGCCTTTTATTGTACGTCCAAAGTGGTGTCCTGGACGTCCATTGAACGTCCATTGAATGTACATTGGACTAATACTGGACATCCAATGGATGTCTTGAACGTCCATATTCAACGTCCATTGTTCATCCATTGTACGTACATGTGCTGTGTGGGAGGGAGTGTATTAGGTCCGTTACTGTTCATAATTTATATGAACGATTTTTCCGAACTTTTTAAATCTCATTCTACCAGTTGATAATTACATTCATTTGGAAAACACAATATTAAAAAATATTTCTTTAGTATCATCATATCTCAATGAAAATACATTACTTCTGAACACCGTGAAAACGAATTGCATTGTTTTCAAAACAAGCCTCAAGAATATTACCATCTCGGAGTCTATTCATCTAAGAAATGGAGAAGAATTATACTTTTCTACAGATACAAAAATGTTAGGCATTTATATAGATGACAAACTAAATTTTGAAAAGCATATTGACTATCTGGCAAAAAAACTAGCATCCAAATGTTATGCAATAAGAGTTTTGAAAAGAAACCTAAATTTTGAGGCACTAAAAACTGCATACTATGGGACAGTCTACCCTTTTCTGAAGTATGGAATTTTATTATGTGGTGGAAGTTCTCAATTACAACGTATTTTCATCATGCAAAAAAGAATCATGAAAACATGTTGAACATGAAATACGCAGATTCCTCTCGTGGGATTTTCAAGTGTCACAGAATGCTCACTGTATATGCCATCTATATTTATGTATTTGTTTTTTTTGTAAATAATAATAAATCACAATCTGAAAGTCACACATACAAACATATGTGTACCCCACCAGGCACAAATCTAATTTCATTATACCCAAGCACAGATTGAGAAATACCGCGAAAGGACCGCACTATGCAGCTATTAAACTTTATAATCATATACCCTCGAAGATCAGAGAAGACGGTACCAATAAAAACACTTTCAAAAAATATGTTTTTGATCTATAGTGTGACATCGAACCGTATTCATTAAAATAATTCTATGAAAAATAACTTTTACCTCTTATTAATTTTATCTATATTCTATATGATATTATATGGTTGTTTGTCCATTTATAAGTTCCTATTCTTTTGACTATGTTATTTTATTAAATATTCCAGTGTAAGTTAAGTTCAGAATTTATACTTCTGAAGGCAATTTCTATATATATTTTCAACTATTATATATATATATATATATATATATATATATATATGTTGTGTATTTATTTGTAATTTGTACTTATGACTTGAGTTGTTCAACTGTTTTAAATTGAAAGCTTTAATTAAGTCTATCTATCTATTAACATAATAAGATCAGTTATTGTTTATAAGGTCACATCGTATTGGTAGGAAGTGGAATGAAATTTTAAAGAAAGAAGACACACACCTATATTATCTTCTCCGATATTTCGAATAATTTTGTGGTAAATAAGTGACATTAACAAGTGAAATTTTGTCTATTTGGGCAAAAAAAATCAGCGAATCTAATAGTGAAACTCTCATCGAAGTATACCTCATAGTTCTCGAGAATTTAGTGCATATATGCAAGTGAATTAAACTAATGCAAATAACAAAAAACGGACTATCTTCAAAACAGAAACAAAAAATAGTATTAACTGATAAGAATTGAACAGATAAAAATGAACACTTTACATTATCACCTTACCAGTGGCATTTTAATAAAAATTAATAACATGAAGAGAATGATTCAAAATAGATAAAAAAAAGGGTTCAGAATGTAAACAAACATTTCAATCAACAAAGTACGATATCCATGCATGCCTTGTGACTCTTGTAAAAGATCAATATGCAATAGTTGTTCTGGATGTTCAGCAGCAGAAATAAATTATTTTCCTCTAAAAACGCGAATATTAAAATTCAACTGAGCAAAAAGCTGGAATTACGAATATGCTGATCTTCTTATGAACACAGTAAAAGATAAGCATCAAAAAATTTATGATAAAAATGAAATTATTACGATGCTTGAAGAAAAATTAAAAGAAATGGAAAAAAATAACGGAAAACAAATTCAACAGAAATCTTATGTGGATGCAGTAAAAACGAACGGGGAAACCAATAATGAAAGAAGAAATAACTATCCAAAAATTGTAATCAGACCTAAAGTAAAACAAGATAGTACAAGAACAAAATTTGACCTAAACAAAAATATAAACCCTGCGAGCTGAAGGTGGCAGTGACACAAGTAAAAGAAGCAAAAAATGGATCCGCAATTATTTCATGTCAAACAAAAAAGGACATTGATACTTTGGAAAAAGCTGTTATACAGAAGTTGGATGACAATTATGAAATCGAATTGATCAAAATAAGAGCACCCAGAATTAAAATTGTGAACTCCACACAGAATATGTCTGCCGACGAAATAAATAAAAGCATCATTGAACAAAAATAACATACAAGATAATATTAAAACAACATATATCAGGAAAACAAAAAGAGGTTGTAGTACAATTTATTGTGTTTGTTCCGCAACAGCCTTTCAACAGATTAAGGTTTTAATGTCAGAAAACACTAATTTCAAAGTGTCTCTCCAAAAGAAATTATTCTAAATTTTTCCATCTATGCAAAGTGAGATTGCTTCTTGAAAATGTGTTTCCCATTTCTTCCGGTCTTCCTGATGATTGTGGAAGCGTGAAATAGATTTTCGTCGACAAAAATGTATTGAAGACCTAGTGAATGCGATGTCTCTCCTGCGTCAATGTTACGAATGATTTCTGGTGAGTACTCTCTTTTGGAAAACATTCTTTTTTGCCTCATTCATCTTTATGAGTTCTTAATTAAGGCTGGAATAGAAAATCAAATAACTATCTGAATAAAAATGCAAATTTTCAATTTCAGATTTTTTCTTTTGAGTTAGGGCCTTTTCAGAATATCTATCAGATGTAGTTCAATGTCCAGCGTGGCTTTAGCCGGGGAAGAAGGTTGTTTTCTGTTAGACATTCACAAAAAATAACTTCATTTCAATCGTGGATTTTTCAATTCACAGAAAAATCTTTCTATCAATATTCAATTGAGAATGTTTCCCTTTTCAACATGAATACCCCACAAGAGGTTATCTTGACGATGGAAGATAGTGACTGAAGTTTATCTTTCAGTCGCAGATGATTCCACATCTGATTTTATGAACATCCTGTTTATATTTTCAACAAATCAATCTATCATACCCCATGACAGGTTTTAATGTCAGAAAACACTAATTTCAAAGTGTCTCTCCAAAAGAAATTATTCTAAATTTTTCCATCTTTGCAAAGTGAGATTGCTTCTTGAAAATGTGTTTCCCATTTCTTCCGGTCTTCCTGATGATCGTGGAAGCGTGAAATAGATTTTCGTCGACAAAAATGTATTGAAGACCTAGTGAATGCGATGTCTCTCCTGCGTCAAAGTTACGAATGATTTCTGGTGAGTACTCTCTTTTGGAAAACATCCTTCTTTGCCTCATTCATCTTTATGAGTTCTTAATTAAGACTGGAATAGAAAATCAAATAACTATCTGAATAAAAATGCAAATTTTCAATTTCAGATTTTTTCTTTTGAGTAAGGGCCTTTTCAGAATATCTATCAGATGTAGTTCAATGTCCAGCGTGGCTTTAGCCGGGGAAGTAGTTGTTTTCTGTTAGACATTCACAAAAAAATAACTTCATTTTAATCGTGGATTTTTCAATTCACAGAAAAATCTTTCTATCAATATTCAATTGAGAATGTTTCCCTTTTCAACATGAATACCCAACAAGAGGTTATCTTGACGATGGAAGATAGTGACTAAAGTTTATCTTTCAGTCGCAGATGATTCCACATCTGATTTTATGAACATCCTGTCAACAAATCAAAATTATACACTTTATACAAAAATCTTTCATTTATTGTGTATAAGTAGCTGGAAACAATTTTTATCGCTGATGCCTTGGAGTAGCTGGCCAGAACAGTAACCGTGTCTAGTCTCCTGGGTGTCAAAGTATTTTCTTTCTTTTCGATTATACAATCTTGGGATACTTGTAGAGTACCGGTGCAGTTGAGCCTGATATCTTCACGGATGCCGCTGGTTTGGCTACAATGTACAGCCATGTATTTTGCATGTATAACTGCCTCCAAATCAAAGATGTCCCGGACTCTGCAAGAAGTAATATTCCGCCATTCTGGAGTTTGCCTGCTTGAAGAATCTTTTTTACTGTTTAACAAGACTTGCAAATTTTTGCTACCCAATTTTTCTTGTTCGGCAAATAGTTTGTTTATGGATACCATCTTTTTGGGAGCTTGGATGGTGGATGGTTCAATGCTGGATTTGAGGGACTACCTGTTAGTTGGATATACCTCTGCTGTGGGCGTACTCCTGGATTATTGAGGGATTTCCTCGTAGTTTGAGGGTCTGCTGCCTCGTGGATGTATGTACCTCTGATGGGGACGTACTCTTGGATTTTTGAGATATTTCCTCGTAGTTTGAGGGTGTGCTGCCTCATGGATGTTCCTTTACTGGGGACATACTCCTGGATTTGAGTTGTTGATGCTTGGATAGCTGGATGCTGTTTCGATCCTTCGGGCTGGCTGGTATGTTGTGTATGGTGCTGGTATGTTCTTCACCAAAGATCACTGTTTTTGAAGGGAGGACCATATAACCATCCGGCTTGAAGGACCATGTTAAAGGGATGTATGCATATACGCCCCTTTAGGCTTGTAAGTGGCAAAATAGGTTTGCCCTTCGTGAATGTGAGGGACTCTTAGAATAATGGCCTGTTAGGTCGTTGGAATGAGTACTACCATTGTTTTGAATATATTACTCTAGTTCATTCAGTGCTGCTTTTTTATATGTGATCATGATCTTTACCTGATGCTGTTATAATTTTGAAATGTGTCCAATGTTAACATAACAAGGTCAGTTATTTTTTATCGCGTATTAACATAATAAGTGAGTATGAGATGGTTATAGGGTAAAATTAGAACAAAAAATGGATTTCTCTATATAATGTTGGTTAAACACATCATTCTCAAATGACTAACACTATGTGAAATCAACTAATAGCTCGACAGAAACTTTAAAACTTCGTATAAAATGTGATAATTGATTATCTGCCATTTCAAAAAATATTTTGAAAGAAATAATGTGTCATTCTGTCAGAGTGTAGGAGCTATCAAAAAATGCTATTCAGATTCGTCACCTAGTTTCAATGAACGAAAAATAATTTTTAAAATCGGTTAATAATTCCAATAATAATAAACAATTCTAACTTTATTTTTTAATATTTGCCTACGTATTGAACACATGGCATGCGACTTTTCAATAAACTCATCTTATACATTTCACAAATTTACTGAGGAGTAATGAAAAATAATGATAGGGTAATGAAGAATAATAGAGGCAATTCCAAGTTATGCATAGTAATGAAAATGATTAAAGAGTAATGAAAATGAATGAAGAGTAATGAAAATTAATGAAAATAAGTAATGAAGGATAATAAAGAATAGTTAGAAGTAATGAGCATAATATTGTTGGAATTTTGCTATAACTATAAATGCTTTTCTGGAAATTATAATTGGAATGTCTGTTTTTGTATTGGGTAACACCATTTCATTGTGAGTTGAAATTGAAACTCTGAATTTTGAGTGTAAACATCTGATGTTATTCTTCAGGATGAGCCAGTACTGTCAAATTTTTAATTCTGTATAAAGTTTTCATAATCAAAGGTATCTATATAGGAATATTGTGAATTTTTTTGGATAAAATTGGTTTTATTCAAATGAAACCAAAAGGTAAGCAGAAAGTCCAAATAAGAATTGACAATTTGGAATGAATAAAATAGTTTATTGGATAATATATTCGTTGTAAGTCAAAAAACATGCTTAAAAGCAATTGAGATATGGTAAATACAACTAGTAATAATATTCAAACATATTAAAAAACATTAAAATATTGTTATAGAGAATCTATCGAACATAAACAAAACAAAAACATGTCTTTCGTAATATGATGGAAGAGATAATAATAATGTTCATTTCACTTGTTGAAAAGTACAAAATAATTACATGACAAGTTATAAATGTAAAAAAACACTAATTTCAAAATGTCACACCAAAAGAAATGTTTCCAACATTTTTCCATCTTTGCAAAGTGAAATTGCTTCTAGAAAATGTGTTTCCCAATTCAAGAATGTATTGAAGACTCGGTGAATGCGATGCCACCCTTGCATCAATGTTAGAAGTAATTTCAGGTGAGTTCTATTTTTTTGGAAAACATTCTTCTTTACCTCATTCATCTATATGAGTTCCTAATTAAAACTGGAATAGAAAATAAAATACTATCTGAATGAAAATGCAAATTTCCACTTTAATTTGTTTTGATTTTCCCTATCAGATGTAGTTCAATGTCCAGCGTGGCTTTAGCTGAGGAATTAGTTGTTTTGTGTTAGATATTACAAAAGATAAGTTCATTTTTATCGTAGATTTTTCAGTTTTCAGAAAAATCTTCGTGTTTAATATTAAATTGAGAATGTTTCCCTTTTTGTTATCGCTTTATTTAACGTCGGCCTATTTCTGCGACCAAGGCTAAACACCGATGCCAGTAAGCACACTTCCCCTAACCGGAAATTTTTCCGAACCCTCTGTTGTTTCAGAGGTAGGGTTCTTTAACGAGCTCAACATATATGAACTCGGGACCGCCATCTCAACGTCAAGGGCGAGTAGTTTGCGTCAACACATGTTCACCTCCTACGAGAGATGAAGATGGGTTGCGGAAACTTAGGTGGCTACCTCCAAGTGGTATCGCTGGATAACGGGGTTGACAAGGAAAATCCAGTGGGAATGACCAGAAATGGTCAAAGCCTGCGGATCTCTAAGTCAATCTCAAACCAAATGCCACCACAACATGGCTTAATCCAAGGCGTCAAGCGACCCGTGCCGAGGGATGGATGATACCTGAGCCAGTCAGGTATCACAAACGGAGCCTCTGGGATACATGGCGACCTCCCAGAGATTTGCCTTACACCTGCGCAGGGCACCGCAGGTGTGGACGACCCTTCCCACACTCGTGGGAACAAAATGGAAACCAAAACGAAAAACAACCCTGGGGAACTTCCAGTTGAAGAAAACCAACACCGCTAGCGGGTATGGAAGTCGAGGAGATTCCAGTCGAATCGCACTCGGCACCAGAAACCGCAAACGAAACTCGAGGAGGGATCAGCAGATGGTCAAACACCTGCTGAAAACTCCAGGAAACAGGAAACAGGAAACTTTCTGGAGGCAGCGGCAGTTCCGCTAAACCTCCAGAAACACCTGCCCTAAGACACGTCGCGTCAGATGTAAATCGTTTACATCTGGCACGTAAAAAGCTCTCAGGAGCTGCAAGAAGACAGGTGCGGATCGCGGAGGCCAAGGCAGCTGGGGAAGAAATTAAACCCAGGAAACGCCGAAGCAACCGACGCGATTCACACCCAGAAGCAAAAACTGGCTTCACTGAACGAACTTCCAGCATCGCTGGAAGCAGCAGGCAGCCAGAAACTCCGAACAAGAAGAGGGACCGCTCACAGAGAAGTCAACCCTCTTCCACGGAGAGCACTGCAAGGATGAAGAAACCTAGATCGACCAACCAGTGGCTGTCTCTGCCCAGTTAACCCAACTGAGCAGGGCAGCTATAGGAGTCACAAGAGGTCTGAAGATGGCTGTTGCTCTGGAGAGTTATCCAGATCACCAGTTATCAGACGACCAAGGATTCTCCGCAGGAAGCAATTACCGGGGAAATTTTCAAGTGTGAGCTGGGTAAGGGTCGAACTTCAGGAACAGCTACGTCCACAAGGGCGTGCTGGTCCTGACATGCTCGATGAAACCTACAAATCCTGGCTACTTGAGAGTATCCCGGACTGATACCTGGGAGGGGCTGTCCTAAAAGTAGGGCTAGCCAAGGACATCCTGAATACCTCAAAGGTAGTGGTATGGATTCCAAAGCCATTTGGTAAAATGGAACAAAAGATTCTTCAGCTCATCAAAACCCAGAACATGGGGATAGATACTGAAGAATGGCTTGTCATCAAGAGACAAGAGGAGGCCTCGGGTCTAACTCTTGTCTTTCAAATCGACGAGACCTCCTTGAAGAACCTGCAAGCCAGGGGAATGAAAGCATTCCTGGGGCTAACGCAGGTAAACTTCAAGCTAGTAGCCGGAACAGGAACATTCCTGATGCTGCGGGCAGTTCAAGCCAACCTGCAGCATAGTAAGGTGCTACTGCAACCCTGTGCAGAATATTTGCACAGGGCAACACCGACGTGGCCCTAATACAAGAACCATGGCTGGTCAAAGGGCGAGTATCAGGCCTCGGAACATCCAAGGGTAAGCTTATTTATAATCTAAACTGTGGAAACGCCAGATCCTGCATTATTGCCAGGAATGATTTGAAAGTCTTGAATCTGATAGAATTCTGTTACAGGGACATAACAGCAATCAAGACGACCTACATCAAGGATGGAGTAGAGAGGAACATAGTACTAGCCTCCGTCTACATGCCTTATGACTCCAACAAGCCCTCCACCATCAGAACAAGTGAGGGCCTTGGTTAAACACTGTGAGGACACAAACTCCAGCTTATCATCGGAGCCGATGCAAACGCCCATAACACAGTGTGGGGGAGCACCGACACGAACACAAGAGGTGAGTCATTGCTTGAATTTATTGTCTCCAGTAACCTGGAAGTACTTAATAGAGGCAATGAGCCAACCTTCGTAACCCGTAATAGACGGGAAATCATTGACATCACTTTGGGCTCTTCTTTGGTGGTTCGGCACGTCGGCAAATGGGCAGTATCTGAGGAACCTTCAAACTCAGATCACCGACACATACATGTGGAGATTGGCTATGCCAATGAACCTGCAGTGATGTGTCGGGATCCCAGAAACCAACTGGCTAGGGTACCGGGAGGAGCTCAGGGCAAATCTACAAATCAAATGTCAAACCTTAACTCAAATACAATTCATGTCAAACCTCCAATTTACAGGGCCAAATACTTCAATCTACTTTGGCCCATGTATTAAAACTATTGCCAGATCAATACATCCTTCCCTTAAACATGGTCAATTAATATTCAAGTTAGATTTGCGCCACTTTCAACATAATTCGTTGTCATTGTCAATTTATAATAACCCCAATAATTTGTAGGGCATTCCATTCCACCACTATCGTGAAGTTATTGTACTGACATTCTTAGTTTAGGTATTTTAATCGTTGATGCATTCTTCGGTTCGGATAACGTACGAGAATCGTCAATCAGATTGAGTTTTCAGAACACCACACTCCCTGAAGCGGCCCTAAGTAAAGGAGCTGGAACACCAAATCACATATCTTAGAAATAAGCGCAAACTATTTAATCGTGCGAAAAAAACTGGTGACTGGGAGGATTATTCCAAAACTCTCACAGAATACAACGAAAAAATCAGAGGGGAACAAAGAAAGTCATGGAGGAAGTTCTGTGAGGACATAGAACAAACCTCAGAAAGAACAAGACTCCACCGCATCCTTTCCAAAGACCCCATCAATCCGTTGGGGACTCTCAAAAATCCAACGGCAATCACACCAACACTGGGAAGGAAACTATAGAACTCTTGCTCCATACACACTTCCCAGGATCCACTGTCACCACAAATCAAAACCCCAGATATGAAATCCCTGCAAACCTTCATTTGAGGGCAAAAAGGGCAGACTGGGAAATGGCTAAACGAACAGCAACTCATTCAAAAGTAGTGTGGGCAATAAACTTCGAGCCTTACAAGTCTCCGGGACCAGATGGAGTATTTCCCATACTACTTCAAAGCGGAGTTGAATATCTAGCACCAGAACTGTGCAGACTGTACAGGCTGAGCCTAGCATTGGGATGGCTACCTCAAACCTGGAAAACTGTAAACGTGGTCTTTATTCCAAAACCTGGACGGGACTCATATGACCAGGCAAAGGCATACAGACCAATAAGCCTATCGTCGTTTCTTCTGAAAGGCTTAGAAAACTGATAGATAGAGACATAAGGGAAACCGCTCTTGTAGAACGGCCTTTACATCAAAACCAACCTGCCTATCTAACAGGAAAATCATCGAGACAGCACTTCATCAGCTTGTTTCAAGGCTTGAAGAGTCTCTAGCAAACAAAGAAATTGCACTATGCACTTTCTAGACATCGAAGGAGCCTCGACAACACCTCCTTTGAAAGTATGGTATCTGGGCCACTCGAAGAGGATTGACGAAACCACTCATGTCAGTGGTCCAAGCCAACATGTTCGAGGAAACAGAGCAGGTTGATAATGCCAGAGGTACCCCACAGGGGGGCATACTCTCCCCCTTTCTGTGGGACATGGTTGTAGATGAACTGCTAATTTCTCTGAATAACCAAGGGTATTACTCTCAAGGGTATGCAGATGACTTGGTCATCCTCATCAAGGGAAAGAATACTCGAACAACCTCAGAGCTAATGCAAAATGCACTGAGGACAGTAGAGGAATGGTGTAACAGAGAGAGCCTAAGGGCAAATCCGAACAAAGCAACACTAATTCCCTTCACCCGGAGAAGAAACATGGGAGATCTCATACCTCCCAGACTATTCGGTGAAACATTACAAGTAGTAGAGCAGGTGAAATATCTAGGGCTGATTCTGACAAGAAACTAACCTGGAACCCGCATCTTCAACATGTAACCAACAAAAGCAAGATAAGCTTCATGATGTGCAGGAGAGTTTTTGAAAAACCTGGGGCTTAAACCGAAAGCCATGCACTGGCTTTACACAGCGGTAATAAGACCAAGAATAACTTATGGCTCACTCTTATGGTGGCCAAAACAAATTAAAGACAGGCAAAACCAACCTTGGGAAAATCCAGAGGTTGCCTGTCTCTGCATCACGGGTGCAATGAATAGCACTCCAACAGCTGAATGGAAATCATCCTAAACCTCGAACCCTTGACTTACATGTCATTGGAGAGGCCAGGATGAGTGCATACAGACTGAAACAAACAAAAAACTGGAGAATCCGAACAACTAGACATACCAGAATCACTCATGTGATCAACATCGAAGAACTCGAAATGATTTCAGACTACATGCAACTATACTCATTCGAAAAACCATTCGAAACACGAATTGATGGATCTGGATGGGCCCCGAGTATAGAATCACAATCAACTGCGGACATAGTCTGGTATACAGACGGTTCAAAGACAGTTGAAGAAACGGGAGCAGGAATACATGGGGTAAGGCCAAGAAGGGATTACATAATACCACTTGGCAAATGCTCTACGATATTCCAAGCTGAAACACATGCTATCATGGTATGCATTCAGAAGAATCTAGAAAGTGGTTAGGGGAAAAAACACATCTACATTCTATCTGACTGTCAAAGTGCTATCAAAGCACTCAACTCTATACAGATAGAGTCCAAACTGGCCTGGGACTGCCTCCAGAACCTCATCGAACTGGCAAAACACAACAAGGTCACCTTGATGTGGGTGCCAGGTCATAGAGGCATTGAAGGCAACGTCAAAGCGGACCAGCTAGCTAGAGAAGCATCTGAAACGCTATTCACAGGGCCAGAACCTGCACATGGGATTAGCAAAAACCGATGCAGGACTCTGATCGACGAGTGGATAAAAAGAAGACACCAACAATATTGGGATCAAACTGTCGGGCAAATACACAGCAGTCATGGTAGGGCATCCAAACCGGACCCTGACGGCTAACCTTCTGAACCTGAACAGAACGAAGGCTCGTATAATAATAGGTCTGTTGACTGGACACTGCGGCCTGAGAAAACACCTAAACACCATGGGAGTACGCAGGGAAACCGTGGAGTGTAGGCTATGTGATGAAGAGGAGGAAACAGCCTCTCATATTATCTTCGACTGTGACGCCCTAAGTAGTAGGCGACACAGAACCTTTGGAGAGATCAGCCCGGAAACAGGCATGAATCCGAAGAACCTTATCAACAAGCTTCTAAACCTAATTAAAGGCACAAACCTGTTTGAATGAGGAACCACTGACGACAGAGTGATACAATAGACCCCAGCTGGTCGCAGTGTCAAGGGAAGCTAAGTGCGAACCCTGTCGTCAGCTTTCAACCAACCAACCAACCAACCAACCAATACTGTTGTTTGATATTGGATTTGAGGTGAGTCAAAAGTGTTGAAAAATATATCTCTATATAGGTATAATATTTGCATGTTTCAGATTATTTCTCTATAACAATGGCTGGAATTTGGTTGAGTATGCTGGAATATATGGATTATGTAAATGGCAATGAGAATTCAAGATGTGTTCACCAAGGAGAAGTAGTGAATGCTGGCCATATAATTTTATATGGAAAAACAGAAGATACAAGGAATCACATCAAGCTCATTGCATTGTGTCTTCAATCTAGTGCCATATATGCAGATCCCCACGAAATACTGGGTACTTTGGCAATTGAACCTAATAATAAGGTTAAAATTGTCAACATGAGTTGCACCTGCAAGGCTGGATTGGGTGGTGCTTGCAAACATATATCTGATGTTTTGATACACTGTACAAGGTGTATACCTTACTAATTATCAAGGTGTAATCGTGCCTATTTTGATTGAACAGCTATAATCTAGCTCAAACTTATGTAGTGTTTCCTCTTTCTGTGTGGTTTTCTTTTGCTTCAGGGTTGATTTGAGTAAATTGGAAACGATAAGCCAAACAGATCTGAAGTGTTTTTGGTCGAAGCAAAAAACTTCAGTTCAGGAAAAGTATAAAGCTGTTCCACTGAACCAGATGCCTTGCTTGAAGGAGAAAGTTGTAGGAGTAGGTTCTATTGAAATATGTGACGAAGATGTTCTACGTGATATTGCATTACTCCTTCCCGAATGTGCAATCAACCGACTGAGGTAATAACGTTTCATTCATGTGCTGATCATTATCTGTAATAATCACTACCAGCACTTCGGATGCACTTCAATTTGTATACAAATTTATTATAAATATAAAAGTCAATATATAAATAATCAAGGAAACTTCTTCATTTCAGAGTTGGACGATCAAATGATCATAAAAAAGGTGAAGAAGTTGAAGTGGCAGCTGGAAACAACTTCTCAGGTATATTGACAATTCTTGCCAATATATTACGATGATGAGAGTCTATAGTGAGAATATAACTTTCCAAAACAATTGCTGTGAAAAGTTATATTCTACACTGATGAATGAAATTCAAGATGAAGTGATAAGGGTTCCTCAAAATAGCTCTACCTGGCATGGCATAAGGAAATTTAGGGTAACTGGATCCAGATGCTATGAACTTTTTACATACTTTGGAGAGCTGGGACACTAAGGCTCAAAAATATTTCTGGCCCAAATCCTTCAGCAATAAATATGTAAAGCATGGGCTGAAATATGAAGAGGATGCTCGACGTGCATTTGTTGCTGCAACTGGATCTAAAACAATCCAATGTGGAATGGTAATATCCCATTCCAGTAAATGGATAGGCTATTCTCCTGATGGAATAATTGTTGATGAGAATGATCACCCAGTTGCCCTATTGGAAATAAAATGCCTGTGGAACAGTGGGTAGTTGTAGTATTGATATTATCACTTACCTTGACTTCATTTCAGAAAAAACACAAAAGTAAAAGCAGGTTTTATATATTTTGATAAATATATCAATTCTGACTTCTGGAACGAAATAATAAATGATTGTAATCAATTCTTCAACCCACTTTTCAGGTGGATGTTCTCAAATCATTTAGCAGCAATTGCATGCATGCATGCATTTGTGCAACCAGTTGGGAAATGCACAATTTTTCGTAACGAGGGGATTTATGGGGAACGAGTTTCGCAAAAGAAAGCGAGTTACGAAAAATAGTGTATTCCAACGTGTTTCACACATTTTTTTTTGTTATTTTGAATGTAATGTGATCCTTTTTAAATCAAGTTGAAAATATTCAAAAAAACTGAAGAAAACGCTTTTAACACTAAAAAGTAAAAAATAATTTTAATATTCAATGAATATGCCAA
The DNA here is from genome assembly GCA_018342105.1 of Gonioctena quinquepunctata. Classification (NCBI taxonomy): domain Eukaryota; kingdom Metazoa; phylum Arthropoda; class Insecta; order Coleoptera; family Chrysomelidae; genus Gonioctena; species Gonioctena quinquepunctata. The sequence continues at coordinate 236,643 of JAFIRS010001995.1, forward strand.
AAAGCATGGGGTGCTTTTTGGTTACGTATCGTTGAGAAACAATACTTTTAGAGTAAGATCCCAGAGCCGGCAAACCTACATCATTTTAGCAAAGCTGAAATTTTAAGTATGAATGGTGTGATATGCAGTTGAGAACGAGTTATTGTAGCTTGAAAGCGGGCCTTTCACAGATACAAGTAATAAAACTTTTTATTACGTTGAAGCTATGGTAATCATTTGACATTAATTATCGTCAGTTAGCCGAGCGGTCTATGACCCGAGATCTAAGCTCTGGATCTCAAAAAATAGCAAGGGGTCGAATCCCCACGCCTAACGATTTTATTTTTCACTTTGAAATTGAGAAATGATTTGTTTTGGGATGAATATTCAAATAAAAAAACAAATCATTTCTAATTTTCGATGGGAAAAAAAAATCCTCAGGCGTGGGGATTCGAACCCTCGCTAAGTTTTGAGATCCAGAACTTAGATCTCGCACCTTAGACCGCTCGGCTAACTGGACGATATTAATTGTGAAACACATTACCATACTTCAACGTAAGTAAGAAAGTTTTTTATGTACTTTTGTACCTGCTACCTGTGAAAAGGTCCCGCTTTCAAGCTAGCAAGTATGCATAAGTTCTTAACTACATATCACACAACTCATACTCAAAATTTCAGCTTTGCTAAAATGACGTAGGTTTTCCTTGGACTATTTTAATTAATTTCGATGAAGCACCCCATGCTTTTAGGCATAGTCGTTGAATATTAAAATTATTTTTACTTTTTAGTGCGTTAAAAGCTTGTTCTCATCCTTGGAGAGACATCCAGGGAATAAACGGAAATTAATGGTACACAGAAAAGTTTTCAGATGGGGACAATAAAATATTTACATAAATCAATATAGCAATAATGAAGTAAACAAATGTTTTGGCTATTTGTTCAAATTATGTTTATCTTTCAGTCGCAGATGATTCCACATCTGATTTTATGAACACACTGTTTATATTTTCAACAAATCTATGTTATTAATATTTATAATTAGTTTTTACCATACATATTATGTATTGAATTTGAATAAAATGTAATCTTCTTAATATGTACAGAGAATATAATAACCATGAAGAAGTACTTCAAGTAGTTTAGCCTTAAAATTATAACAAATTTTATTCCTGTAGTTTTTGTAACTAATGGTGAAATTTACTTTTCGCAACTCGTGATGAAAAGTAAGACATTTGATAACGTCAACGAGTTTTGAAAAGTGTCACTTTTAATGTCAAAATTAGAAAAACTCATTTCCATCACTGATTCGATACCTCAACTATTTCAAGATATTTCCATTTATTATTCCAGAACATAGCAATATTTATGAATTCAATCTTTTTTTTTTTTTTTTAGGAGCAACATCTGAGTAGAACTTTCATCAATAATTATTCTTTGAAGAGAAAGCACAAGTATTGTGGGCAAATTCAAATGGGCCTGTCAGTTTTGAATCTAAAAAAATGTTACTTGGCCCTCTATTCTTCCTTTGATGATACAATTTTTATTATAGAAGTAAGAAGTAGAAAACGATGAAGAATTCTCAGAAAAGATGATGCTGAAAATCAACAAAAATTATTTTGAAAAAATGTAACACACTATTTGTGAATGTTTGAATTGACAATGAAATAATAAAAATATTTTTTTTTTATTCCAAAAAAAAATATGGTTCAAAATTTTTATCACTTAGTTAAGGAGGGGTATGCTAATATAAAAACTGATAATAGTGGACAACTCTTTATAATATATATTTGTATATATAAATATATATATATATATATTTATATATATATATATATTATATATATATATATATATATATATATATATATATATATATATATATATATATGTGTGTGTGTGTGTGTGTTCGGCTAGGTTTCCGCAGTCATGATTATTATGAATATTGAAGGTTCAGTTGAACAGCATCTAGAAATTTGGTAATTTCAATGTTTTGGCGCTTATTTTCAAGAAAAGTGGAAAAAATATATAAATATAAGTTATTGATAAGAGTAAAAGAGGGAAATTATTTCCAACCTAGGTCTCAATCTGCCTACTCCTAGGTTGTAGTCACTGAGGTAGGAATGTGATTTCCCCTGAGGTCTCAATCTGCCTACTCCTCAGGTGTTGTCACTTAGGAAGGAAACTTACGTTGGAAATCATTTTCTTTCCTAAGTGACAACACCAGTAACATATAAGGAAAAGATAATTTCATTTACAGTCCTAAATATATCTAGAAGTCTCCTTCGTCTTTTTGAAAATAAACTCTGCATCCGGACGCTTAGCTGCTTCTGGTTGTTGATTTTCTGCAAAATAGTTAAAAAGTTACTGTAGCATAAAGGACAATATAATGTTTACTGGAAGTACATTTTCTAATGTGTTTAATAGAAATTAATAATGATTACAAAAAAGTTCTTATCAAGAACTGAAACCACAAAAATCTAAGATCTGCTAATAGAGGAGCAGATAAATTTGTAATTCCACAAGCTATAGTAAAAATATGTTCAACATAGGGTACCAAATTCCACTGTAATTTGTTGCTGAGAATTTTGAATATTTTTATGCTTTGATTGCTTCTTTCAATGTGCACGCGTGCAGCAGCAATTTCACGATTTAGAAGTGCTTCCTCTGCGCTCAATTGTTTTTTTTTGCAAGAAATGGGGGTCTTATCAATCTAATTCTATGAATCGTACATATATCTTCAATCATGAATCCCTTTATCAAGCATTATTGCATCCTTTCCAGGATCTAATTTTGAAATCAGATCACTGTATTCGAAAATGGCTTTGTCTGAAGCCCTACCCCCAAATGGTTCACTTACATATGAAATCGTACCAGCTGGTGTTACACCAGTCATAAATTTAACTGTGACATTTGACTTATATTGTGAATAGAATCGGATTCGGCAACAAAGGCATGTAGGTTTTTGAATAAATATTTCTGTGCAATCTAATATAATACGAACGTCTTTGAAATGTCTGAAGCATGCTGGTAAATTTGCTCTATTTTCGTCAGAAGTAGGAAAATATATTGTAGTTTTCAAAACACTACTGAGAATTTTCAACATTTCTAGAAAATATATTTTACATAACTCATTGGATATATTGAATAATATACCCAGACAAACATAACTCAAATCTAACTTAATTTTGATCATGGTCAAGATGATTCTTTCATATATAGTGAGCCGACGACTTTTTTTATTTTTGTAAAATTTCTGCACAAGATGAACGATACAATAAAAAAATTTGAAATTGCTTATACCAGTAAAAGATTTTAATGATGCGTCAGTGTTCAAGAATTCACACAAGGTAAATACTTCCCAAACAGCACTAGACATCCTAAAGACGTCCAATTTATGTACATATAATGCCTGAACGTCCAGACGTACATGACTGGACGTCTTAGGGACGTACATGAATGGACGTCTCCGAGACGTCCCTCAGAAGTTAGGAATGTTGATTTTTTTTTCAATAAAGTGATATCAAAGCTTTTCTAAAAGAGGCGCAGTATATGATGTTTAGTGAAAACAAAATCCTAAATAAGTATACAGATGATCTGTACAACATTATAATTTGAATACCTATATAGTTTTTGTTGAAATTTTCCCATGCAAGAAGTGACCATTCCTCATTTTTTCTCCTTCATATGCGATCTCATTGAGCGGTTGTTGATGTTGAAGCTTTCTTTTCACCGGTTTCCATATCATGTAACGAAGAATGATTAAGCGACCTTTCAATTGGTGGGATTTGACAAATGTCAGTTTTCAACCAATCATAAAAGCACAATGAAAAAGGATGCAGCAAATTATCGTCGAGCGTCGGGACTTCTCGTCCTCTTTCGTCTTTTCTCCTCGAGCAATTTGGACTTCGGACTGTGTACCTATTATTGTGGTTGCGTTGTTTATGTGTTACAGTGTTATTGATAATCGTCGAAAAAAAACAATCAATCGAGGTAAGTTGATTCCATATACTATAATGGCTCTACAAAAATATTATATGCGTCCCGAAAGGCATACCAATTTTTGTCCATACTTGGATGATTGCGTAAGTTCAACCAACATCGTGATGGCGGGTAGTAATGGAAACCGAATGTCACCCCTGTAAAATATAAATCTGACCAAAGATACAAGGACGGTTGCACAAGACGAAAATAATAGTTTTTCCATTGTAAATAATGCAATGACAGGTGCAGACAGTCAAAATGATAATTTTTACATTCCCAATCATTCATCCATGCTAGGAAACGAACCACAAGCACAAGCTGTTGATCCGCCATCAGCTGATCATTTTTGTTTTTCAGATGATAGTAATGACTCCTGTAATGAAACGGAAATAACACCACTCTTGTTATCAAATTGGGTTTTGAAACATAATATAACCTAAACATCCTGAGTTTACCATTTGATGCAAGAACGTTCTGACAAACCTGATTTTATTTCATAATTTAAAGAAGTTTATTATTGTTCTAGGTGTCAGTGAAATAACAAGAATATTCAAGGATCGAAAGGAAACTGAGAAATCCATACAGGCTTGGTTGAGAAGAGCGGAAGATCAAACATCATACAAAAATAACAAAAATGTTTAGATAATTCAATAAAGAATATTGTACAAATTTTGTTTTTCTCAATTATATTTCTAACCTTAAATGTACTGAATACTAAAGTCCTTTTAATGTCCAGAAAAGGTTTCATTCAGGTCCGTATTGGACATAAACTGGACATTCGGGAGACATCTCAAAAACGTCTCTATGGACGTCTTGGAGACGTCCATATTGACGTCTTCGAGACGTCCTTAAGACGTCCCGTTTTGTAACATTGGACGTCTTAAAGACATCCTTTGGACGTCTTTAAGATTTCACTGGACGTCTTGATGACGTCCCGAACATCTTAGAGTGGATGTCTTAAAGACGTCTTTAAGATGTATTTGTGCTGTCTGGGTTTTGGTACATCAACTTGAACCTGAGCATCCCGAGAAGCCTTAAACAAAGGATTTGTACTTCCCTGTAAAATATTCTCCAACATCATCTCATCTGCTTCAGGCTGAGCTTTAACAAGGTTCAGGAGTGCATGAGCCGCCTCCAAATCATCAGCCGAATGGGTAATTTGATTTTCATTCGCAAACTCCTCACACTCGGGAACATCCTGTTGTCCTAGCTCCAATGGCTTGTCATCCTTTTGAATATCTCTTTTTTCTCTTCTCAACCCTCTATTCTTTCTTCTCAACTCTCTTTGAAGGTTCTCTTTTAAACTTTTTTTCTTGGTCACAGACGATAGAGGAAGATTTTGGGATGGAACTGTATTCTTCTTCAAGATCTTTCTTCCTGAATTTCCTGAGAATCATGATCGAAGAAGTAGTATATAATATCAAAATGTGCATTGCTTTAAACTTACTGGAAGTAATGAAATAGTCTTCTTTGGTAAAATGGAGAGAACAAACTTTCATGTAGTTAGTCACAGGTTTTCCGATTTTCAGAGCATTTATCCAGGCCCGTCGTCTGTCTATAGACTCACTCAAACCTAGATTAGTCTGCACCAGAAGTTACGTTCATTTTCTCGCGAAAAATATGAAACTTATTCCAGTACAACGGATCGTTTTGCCCAAGAGTCACATTGAGGTCACAACAATAATTATTTGAACTTGAACACCATTTTTTCACTCGAGAACGTAAATAGTCAACAGAACATTCCAGGTAAACCAGAATTTCCTTAAACGTCAACAATTACAAGAGTTTCTACAAGTTTTAAGTACACAATGGCTAAAATAATATAAACATTGATTTTTCGAAAAGTAAACAATGTACCTATCTTTAGTTTCAAAAATCAACACCAGAGGGAGTATCCCTTATTTTGAATTCCCAATAGTTGCATGTTACAGGTTTATAATCACCTTCCTTTCCACGGTGATTTGCCATAAATCTCGAACCATAACAGTTTTTCCCCAAATCAAAAAGAATTTAATAAAATTAACTATACACACATCACAGGGTATAATGATCTTGCTAAACATATATATATATATATAAAAATAAAAATACATTTCATTCAGGTTCAGGCACACCTATCCTCAGATCTTCCTTTTGGTTTGGGAGCATGAACTCCCATCCCTCCTGGAAGAGTGAAGCGGTTGAGTGGTCCGGCGGTGTGCGGGCCCCTATATAACCCCGCATATGTTGCAATATATGCAAGCAGCAGCCCTTGTAAAATGAGTTCTCTGATCACAAGTTGCCATATGATAAGCATAATCAAAAGCATTTAGGAAAGTTCTTAAAAATATTTGATCATTCTCAAATTCTGCAACAAGCGATAACTCTAAAAATTGTAATTTATTCCTGTCTTTTTCATGATCAGAATTCGAATTTGATAATTCTATTTTGTGTTAAATAACAACTTTTTGAGCAATATTTTTTCTAGAAAAATCGAATTAAACGGTTTTCTTCACATAAAGGATTCAATATAAAATTGAACCAGAAAATGGTAGATCTCAGGTGAAAAACAACTACTTTCCTGGCAAATACCACGCAGAACATTAAATGATATTCACCTGAAAATCCATGCATACTTCCATATAATATCAATGGACATTGAATGCAAATGTTTCTTTCTGATAAGCTCGATTATGTTTAATTTATGTCGTGTTCACCTAACAATCCGCATACCGGTTTCAGGCTTCTTGGCCCTCATCAGTACGGAGTAGTCAACCAGCCAAAGATCCAAAGAAGTCTGGCTGAAGTGAGACACAACGTAAACAAACCATCATCGATCTTGTAACACCTATAGGTACGCCGGAAAAGATAAACTTTAACTGGCGGTACCTAGTGACAGAAAGAAACACTCCGAAAATCTCCCACCTCGATAGGTTTCTAAATAAAAGATTCCTTCTCAGTAGGAGTGGCAAGCCCGTCTAGCATATAGTGAAAGATAAGTGCCATGTGAAGTGGAATGAATAGAACCTGAGATCTACCATTTTCTGGTTCAATTTTATATTGAATCCTTTATGTGAAGAAAACCGTTTAATTCGGTTTTTTCTATTCATTCCACTTCACATGGCACTTATCTTTCAATATTTTTTCTGTTATGCTATTTTTGAAATTTTCGTGGCTTAAGTTTATGTGACTGAAACTTCTGTCATCGTGACGTGTTTGATAAAAAATGAGAGAAATTGAATAATTTCACCTTATGTGTGATTGAATTGAAATGTTGGTTGAGTTTATAGAAATGTAACTAAAACTGAAAGAAATATTCAAAATTCCTGTGAAAGAAATTTTGAATTGAAGGGTCAGTTGATGAAGGTGGAAAGTGATAAAATAAGATAAAGACAAAATTGATCTTTCATCTATATACTCATAAAACAATTTTCATATACTTCCTTTGACCACTAGTAACTTAGCAATCAATGGGTCCTATCAATATGGTGAATGAGTACCTATTATCATTTACAACCATCATTCACAGAGAAAAATAACTTTCTGAAAAATGTTACCAAACCCCTTCATCTACTCGACCCTTCAACAAGAATATTGCATGTTATGAAAGAAGTGACAGGGCCTAGTCGAAGCCAATCAATCTCAACGAAAAACCACTTGAAACAGCAAATAATTTTAAGGAATATTTCACTTGCTGTGCTCTAAAACTTCTATCAACGCAGCAGGGCATCGAAAAGCCCTAAAATTTTGAGAGACTGATAAAATATCATGATAATACCATATTCTTAATGCCTGTGACAGAAGTTGAGGTCATTTCAATCATAAAGAGTATGAATAATAAAAGAAATACTGGCATAGACGAAATCCCCATTTCATTGCTTAAGTCATGTGTCCAGGAAATAGAGCTGGCATCTTGACTTTCCTAGTAAATAAGTCTTTTGATGAGGAAACATTCTCGAATTAAAATTGGCTGTAATTAAACCTTCACACAAAAAATGAATTAATAAAAAACATTTTTAAAGACAAGCTTTTATTCAAATGCACTAAAAAGTAAAAAATAATTGCTTAGAATGTGTGACGTAGGTTATTCCGTGAGTTATAGATTCAAAAGCTTGTCACGGAAAGTTTTCAGTTCAAATACAAAAGTGACAAGCTTTTGAATCTATAATTCACGGAATAACCTACGTCACACATCCTAAACAATTATTTTTTACTTTTATTGCATTTGAATAAAAAAGGTTCTTTATAAAGGTCTTTTATTGATTAATTTATTTTATTTATTTACGAGCGAATGCTCATTAAGTATTACAGGTATTGTTAACAAATGATAAGATTAAAAATTAGTAAAACTATTAAATCTAGGACAAACAATGATCTAAATCTAGGAGTAAAGATAAAACTTAAACTTAAAAATAAAATTTTAAAAATAATTTCAGTAGAAACATTTGAGTGAGTGCAAGTGTATAGTGTGAAATTCCTTTTTCAGAAGTAGAGAAAGAAAGAAAACAGAAGAAAAGTACACAATGCCAAGTGGTTTATTGAAACATTTTAAAGCACCTTTACTGAGAGAAGGCTTGGCTGAGGGTAGACTTTAACTTGTCGGGGCCCCCAAAAAAGTACAAGGAGGTGGTGTTTGCTAGTGTGGATGCTCTTGTGATGAAATAATTTCCATCGATATTAGTTCTGTAGTGAGGTATGTAGGAGTTGGTTGAGCGTGTTTGTCTGGGTGGAGCGTGAAGATTGATTTTCTCAATTAGTTTGGGGCATGAATGACAGAGTTTATCAGATTGTAAAACATTGTGAGGTCTCATTTTTTGCGACGAGAGCTTTCGATATTCAAATCCTTCTCAAGAGCTTCATAGTTGTAATCGTGATAATTTCTCTTAAAGGCGATGTACCTTAGGAATGCATGTTGGACTTTTTCCAATTTGTGTATATGGGTATTGTACTGGGGAGACCAGACGCAAGCAGCATATTCTAAGTGAGGGCGGACTAGTGAGCAGTAGAGCGACTTGATGGGATGAATCGATGTAAAGTCTTGAGAGCATCTTTTGATAAAACCGAGCATTTTGAGAGACTTTGATATGTGACAATTGTAATTGAGGTCAGAGTTTAAGAGGATGCCCAAGTCCTTTATGTTTTGTATTGATTGAACATTTGACTCGTTGATCTTGTATTGATGGGATATTTTATTTTGTGATCTTCCGAAGGATATTGCGAAGCACTTAGCAGAGTTCAGATCCATGCAATTTGCTGTGCACCAGTCTAACAAGTTGTTTAGGTCACATTGTAGTTCGTGGCAGTCTGTGTCATTTTTAACAATGGAAAAAAGCTTTAGGTCATCAGCAAATAAGAGGAAGTTCGAGTGGTGAAAGTACCCATGAATGTCGTTTATGGATTTGTTGAACTGGATAGGCCCCAGGTGTGATCCTTGAGGAACACCAGAGGCAACATCAACTACTCTGGACTGAAAACCATAAACCTATACGATTTGTTTTCTGTTTACTAGGTAGCTTTCAATCCATTTCAAGAGTGAACCGTGTAGGCCGAGATGCTCAAGCTTATGGACAAGTAGGCTGTGATTTACCCTATCGAATGCCTTTGAAAAATCTGTGTAGATGGAGTCAACCTGCATACCGTGGTCCAAGGCACCCGAGAGGAAATCGTTATAGCTTAGAAGGTTTAGTTCAGTAGATTTGTGTGATTGAAATCCGAATTGTTGGTCAATCAGGGAGCCTTTTATAGATGATGTCAAGAAGTCGCAAACTAACGATTCGAAGATTTTGGGTATGAAGTTTAAAATGTTTGTAGGTCTGTAATTAGTGACCAAGCACCTGTCTCCAGATTTGTGTAGTGGAATTAAGAAATCCGGGAAGGTGCTAGTTTCGAGTGAGAAGTTAAAAATGAAGAATAATGGTCTAGACAAGTTGAAGCACCAGTATTTTAAGTAATTTGGAAGTATACCGTCGGGACCGGGACATTTGAGTGGGCTCAACGTGCTCAGCTTCAAGTATACGTCTGTTATTGACAACGGACATGTTGATAGGTTTAAGGTAGAATTTGAAAATGTGTGGACAAGTGTGACCCCAGCTTTGTTGCAATAGACAGTAGAAAAATATTCGGCAAACAAGTGTGCTATTTCTCCTCCTGATGAGCTGACTTCTCCGTTATATGATAATTCACGTGGGATGCCGATCGTCTTTCTTCTGCCATTCGCGAAGCGCCAGAAGGTCTTGATGTCAACGGTGACAGACTGCTCGATTGATCCGATGTAGTTGTGGTGGTACCTTTTCGCAAGTCTATGTGCCAGGGCACACAAGCTGGAGAATTTTTGGTAGTCATCAGCACAATTTGTGCTTCAGGTGTGTCTTTTTTTTGTCGATAATGCAGGATTTCAGTTCAGAAGAGTACCATATTGGGAATTTTCTGGCGGAGTACTTTTTAAGGGAGACGTACAGATCAATGGCTATATATAGGATTTCATATAATATGTTGATCATATGGTCCAGTGGTTTGTTTTTGAAAAGCTCGTCCCAGGAGACTTGGTCTAGCAGTTCCCGGATTAACATAAGTTTTACTGACTTAAAGTCGTGATAGTAGCCACTAGGGCATATTTTGATGGCGGGTTCAAAAATTGGTAATTCGAAGGATAGAGGTGGATGGTAAGGGTCATTCATCAATTGCAGGGCTGATGACTATATTGTTCTTTTGAATCAATACTAGATCGAGTAGGGAGTTGGCGATGTTCAAGATACTCTTTATTTGGAACAAGTTGTGGAGGCAGATGGTATTGGAGATGATTTCTATGGAGATGGATTCGTTGGCAGGGGCACGTTCAGTGGGTGAAGCAGGAGAGCTGAAGTTGTCTTGGGACCAAGTGGCATGTGGAAGGTTGAAGTCTTCATATTTGTGTTGGTTGTAGGTGGTTCAATAGGCTGTCGCTGTTATCACTAAACTAAATGACGTATATTTTTCAGGGGCAGTTTTTGGTGGAAAGTATACAGATCCGATAATTATCAGTTCCTTGCCTATAGTAATGGAGACGAAAAGTTTTTCGATGTGCATGCTGGAGGGTACTAGCCTACTGTTGTTTTTTTACAGCGATGAGGACGCCTCCACCTCTAGTAGCACAGCTAGACAGGTGTGACCTGTCGGTTCTGTATATAGTAAAATCGAATAAATTGAGTTCTGGATCGAGTATTCCATCAGTCAGCCAGTAAAAATCAGCAAAAAACCAAAACGTCATAGTTGCAGCCTTGGGTATTGATCATCAGTTGATGTAGTTTGGTTCTGAGTCCTCTTACGATCTGGTAGTAGACGGTGATATTAGTGTCGGCGGTACTGGATGTGGGCAGTTTTTTGGGACAATGTGTGGAGTTCCGTTAAGATACTTCAGAATCACATTTTCGCCGTTTGAAGTTCTTGATTTAAGTTCATCTTTGATTTTCGTTTCATGTTCTCGTTGCTTGGGAGTTAGGTCGTTAGAGATAAAGATGTTGCATCCCTTGAGTAAGAACCGGCCATTAAGAACAGTGTGAACCTCGTGGTTCTGAAGCCCAGTTTGTTTCTTTTGCCAAACCTAACTGTGGATCTTATTGGTATTGGTTCAGTTGAGAGTTTGTTAAACATGTCTGTGACGGATTTCATGTCATTGTTAGACTCTAGTACGTTGAACAGCAACACGTTGTTGGATCTCCTGAGACGATCGTGAGTTTCGCTGAGTAGTGCATCCTCAGGTTGACAATAGTCGCTGCTGGCTGTTGGTTTGGCGTTCTTTAGGCTCACTATTTCCGATTTTAAATCGTCTATTAAGGTTTTTAAATCGTCTATATCTTTTAAGATTTTTGGTACCTGTGTCAAGCCGTTGTGGAAGTCATGACAGAAAAATTTCAGTTTCCTAGGACCTTTAAGCTCAGTGACTCTAATTTCCGAAGCTTTTAGTCAGAGCACTTTTTGTGGATGTCACGGCTGCAGCTGTCACATGCCATCAATAGGTTGGGGTTTGCCTCCACATTGTTGCATTTCATGCACCTCATGGCAGAATTCCTAATTTCACTGGAGTATTGTAAAAGATTTGGGCAAGAAGGTTAATTAGTGTTGGATAGTTTTTGCGCTGTTTAGCAAAACAGTTTTGTGAACAGTTTTATTTATTCTTATCTGTTTTGATTGTTTTTACATTGAACACCTGTTCGCCTTGGTTGAGGAGATAGACTCCTTTATGTTGGAAATGTACGCCGAATCATGAAACATCCTGGCTGGCTATGGCTTGAGAACAAAATATATAGAAAATATTTGTTGTTGTTGAATATATAAATGTCAGATTGTGAAATATATTTTATTTAAAAGTTCAACATAAATTGTCTATTCAATAAATACATAAAATCTAACAGGTTATTGGCCCAGAATACGATTGAATAAGACAGTGCTCTATTTGAGTGTTGAAGCAGGAAAAATAAAAGTAATATGGAGCCTTCAGATATGAAGTTTGGTTTTGTGAAGCTGAATAACAATAATTATCAACCTTGGAAATTCAAAATGAAGATGATGTTGATAAAGAAGGATCTTGGAAAGTAATTACCAAAGTAGAACCTGATGCTGCTGCAGAGAAGAGGAAGTGGAATGATTTGGACGAGAAAGCACAAAGTACAATTTCGCTCTCAGTAGAAAATAACCAGATCGTCCATATATGTAATGCCAAGTCTACGAAAGAAATGTGGGATATTCTACAGAAAGTTCATGAAAGAGCCAATCTGAGTAACAAAGCTATATCTTCTCCGTAAACTCTATCACACTAAACTAGAAGCTGGTCAGTCAATGTCTGAATATATAAGGAAAACACTTGAAATGGTGGAATTGCTAAGAGGAATCGGTGATGAAATGGTGGAATTGCTAAGAGGAATCGGTGAAGACATAAAGGATTTCCACATAGCTGCTCTACTTCTGGGGGGTCTATCAGATAAATATAATACTCTGGTAACAGCTCTAGATGCCCGTCCTGATGATGAGTTGACACTAGAATACGTTAAAGGAAAATTAGTTGATGAATACAACAGGAGAGTTGGGAATTTTGAATCAGACAGCGATGAAAATACGAATTGGTACATAGGTGCTTCAAGTCATATGACTTCAAATTTTGAATTTTTCATCAATTGTGAAGATTATAACAATACAGTTACAGTTGCAAATGGAGACCAAATGAGCTGTGTTGGTAAAGGCGAAGGAATTCTACATTGTGAAGTGTCAGGAAGAATCGAGGCAGTTCGTATCAAAGATGTATTGTATATTCCTGATTTGCATTCAAGTTTACTATCTGTTAAACGTTTGACAGAAAATCATTTCGATGTCAGTTTTGAAAATGATATATGTTCGATAAGATTGAAAAATGAAACCATTGCAGTGGGTAGAATTGAAAACGGACTATATAAATTAATACAATAATCTCCAAAAGTCAATATGTCTATTGAGAAGCATAATATTGGATGTATTCACGTTTGGCATCGAAGATTAGGTCACAGAAACCCAGGCGATATCAAGAAACTTGTTGAAATGGGGTTAGCAGATGGAGTGAAACTTGCTAGTTGTGGAGATTACTTGGAATGTATCAGCTGTATTAAAGGAAAAATGACCAATTTCCAAAACATTGTCGAAAACAATCAAATAAATGTCTTGATTTAATCCATTCAGATGTATGTGGTCCCATGAGAACTGAAACGCCTGGAAAGAAACGATATTATCTCAGTTTTATCGATGATTTTTCCCGATACTGTACCATATATTTATTACATAACAAAAGCCAAGTTGCAGAAAAGTTGGAAGATTATATAGTTGCTGTGAAAAATAAATTTGGAATAACTCCCAAAGCATTCTCCTTCGACAATGGTGGAGAATTTTCTTCTGAAATGGTTGAACATATTTTGAGGAAAAATGGTATAGTATCACAAACAACTGCACCCTATTCTCCTGAAGAGAATGGTATCGCAGAACGTAAAAACAGGACATTATTTGAGTCTGCAAGATGCATGCTATTTGACGTTGAACTCCCGAACATGTATTGGGGTGAAGCTATAAACAGCAAATTATCTACAGAATCGACTCCAAGTAAAGCTATAGATAGCACGCCTTATGAGATTTGGGAAGGAGAAAAGCCGAAATTAGATCACTTAAGAAGTTTTGGATGTACAGCCTATATTTACGTTCTGAAAGAGAAGAGAAGCAAATTAAATCAAAGAGCCAATGAAGGAATTTTTGTAGGATACTCTGAAAATCATGGATGTTATAGAGTTTTGGATCTATCTACCAATAAAATAACAATCAGCAGAACCGTGAAGTTCATCGAAAATCAGCATTCTACAAGCTATAGAACCAAACAAATTGAAATTACTGGAGGAGAAAATGAAGAAGATAATGTTGAAGCAATTATGAAAATACCAGAGGTGGTGAAACAGAAATAGAAGGAAATACTCGTCATTGTGAATTTGAAATTGAAGACAGTTCTTTGTTGAATGAAATCCAAACAGTAAGAAAATCGGAAAGGAAGAATAAAGGGATACCGGCAGAGACATTTTCTTATATCGCAACCTCAAGATATCCCGAAGAACCAATGTCGTGAAGTCTTCTGATGCAATTTTCGGAAATTGAAAAAAAAAAATGGATGAAGGTGATTGACGATGAATTGGAATCATTTCGGCAGAAGAAAGTATGGTCTCTGACAGATCTCCCTGAGAATAAGAAATCGATTGGGTTTATAAAATCAAAACTGATGCACAATGTAAAATAATGAAATATAAAGCCAGGTTACTTGCGAAAGGCTTCACACAAAAATATGGAGAAGATTATGATAGTGTTTTTTCCCCTGTATTGAAACAAAGTACTTTTCGAATTTTGTTAACATTTGCTGCTGTCAACAAATTCAGTGTAATACACTTCGATGTGAAAACTGCCTTTTTGAATGGAAAATTAGAAGAACTTTATATATCTCAACCAGAAGGGTATGTGGATCAAGATAGACCTCATATGGTTTACAAGCTGCATAAATCTATTTACGGTTTGAAACAAGCTTCAAGAGCGTGGAACATTACATTGACAGATGTTCTTCAGAAGTTAGGATTCACACAAAGTCAAAACGATCAATGTCTGATTTTGAAAAATGAAGAAGGTGATTGTATTTATCTCATGATATATGTTGATGATTTCATCATATGTCATAAAAAGAAATCCGTGACAAAGAAACTTGGAGATGATTTGAACAGATTTTTTGATATAGTAGATTTGGGTGAATTAACTTATTTCCTGGGAATACGAATTCAACGAACTGATGATGGGAGTTTTCTACTTGATCAAGAAAAAAGATCAATCAACTAGTTCAAGAATTCAGTTTGGAGGATGGTGCTCCTGTTTCTATCCCAATGAATACAGATTACCCAAAGTTGATAGGAAATGACGAATGTCTTCCAAATAATGAAAAATATAGGAGGGCAGTGGGGGTTCTTCTCTATTTATCCACGTCCAGATATAGCTACTGGAGTAGACTATTTGACAAGACGGGTAAGCAATCCACGTCAGATTGATTGGAATGCTGTCAAAAGGATGATAAGATATCTCAAAGGAACGAATTATTTCAAACTTAAAATAAAATCCGATGTGAATATGATTTTGAAAGGTTAAGTAGACTCAGATTGGGCAGGAGATATGTTTGATCGAAAATCAGTGAGCGGTTTCGTGTTATTTCTTGGTAAGAATCCCGTTTACTGGTGTAGCAAGAAACAAACTTCCGTTTCTCTACCTTCGACCGAAGCGGAATATATAGCTGCTACTCATGCTAGTCAAGAGATCAATTGGATGAGACGTATTATTGTTGATTTTGGACTAGAATGCAATGAAGCAACTTGTCTTTACAAAGATAACCAAGGTTGTATCAAATTGGCTACAACCTAGAAGATCAATTGTAGAAGCAAACATATAGATGTTAAATACCACCATTTACGACATTGAATGATAACCAACGTCATAAAATTTGAATATTGTCAATCTCAGGACATGATAGCAGATGGATTAACTGAGATTTTGCCGAAAGATAAATTTCAAGAATTTAGAAGTACTTTAGGTATGGTTGAAGAATGATTCGTCGAGTGGGGGTGTTGGAAATGTACACCGAATCATAAACATCCTGACTGGCTATGGTTTCCTTGAGAACAAAATATATAGAAAATATTTGTTGTTGTTGAATATATAAATGTCAGATTGTGAAATATATTCTATTTTAAAGTTCAACATAAATTGTCTAATCAATAAATACATAAAATCTAATACTTTATAGTTGAGGCAACTAAACAAAGTACATTGTATGCACTATTTGAACTGGAAAGCTTTGACGCAAATTGTATCCTGTGAATAATAAGGAATTCTGCTTGCACTGGTATGCGACTTGGCAATTAATTCCACTTTGTAACTCAAAGTCAGGCAAAATTCGAGAGAGAAACTATTTTACTAGTACACTACACACTCATTTTGTTTGTGCTTCTTAGTACTTAAGTACGCCTTAATCTAAGGTAGGTGCGGTGAATATGCCCATGCTGGTAATATGCTCACCTGGTGCAATTTTAAAATGTTCAGCTTATTTGCTAATAGAGGGCCAACACTTCAATATTTCGTACTTACAGCACTACGAGCCAAATCTGTGTTTGTTAGTCTTTCCAGAGAGGTTGAAGGAAAGACATACGTTTTCGGCGCTATCGATTATAAAAATAAAACGTGCTTTAATAGAGTGTAAATATTGTGTATGTTTGTTTACAATAACTGTAAGTACAGCATTTTAAAATACGCCTTTTTACCATTGTTTTAGTATACTATTTTTAATGAATTACCGTTAACAACTTTTAAGATGCATTTTCTGTTTATGTCGCTAATACGCCCATCGTTGAGGGGAGTTAATATGCCCTATGGCAGAGATATTAGGGTTTTTTTGTTTTGTTTTTTAAAGAGTTTAGGCTTTGTTATTATTTTCATAATTACTTTTTGTACTCCCAGTACTAAGTGATGTCTACCTACCAGTGTGAAGTTTCAAGTTTAATTTTTCAGTTAAATTAGAATTTTGGGTTTGTTTAGTTTGTTGTCATCATTCAATTTGTTTTTCCAAATAAATATGTTGTTTTAATCTTGATAAAATTAATAATTGGGCTCATTAGGAACATGCAATGGGCATATTAACGGCAGGGTTGGTAATATGGTCAGTAAGACTAATTTAAAAAAAAATGGTATAAAAAAAATATCAAAGATTAAATCATCCATTACTGTCCAAACATCACTTCTTTGGTTTTAAAGGTACGGTTTCTATAAAAAACCAAATTGAATATTTTGCATTTTTAATTTTTATCAAGGATTTCGCTTAACATGGGCATATTCACCGCACCTACCTTATGCATTTTTGTTTTGCATCGTTATGATGAGGCCTTTTTTTCCTGTAAGTTCTGAGCTATCTAGTCGTTCGGAAGAGACCATCTAAAGATGAACTCATCCTCCATCTTGGAGTTGCCATCTCTGAAAACCCCCACATACCAATTTTCAATCGAATCATACCATAATCTCAAAACTCGTCCGCCATCTTGGAGACGCCATTTTGTTTTTTTCTCCAACAAAAATTTCACAATGCATTGTCACCGGAATTATGAACACCTGCCAAATTTCAGCACAATCGGATGTCGGCAAGTGCTCCAAAAATGGATTACAAATTTTGAACTGAAAAGAATGACATACGAACGAAGCAAGTTAAATAAAAGATTGTAAAAAGACAATTTCACAGACATGGGAAACTTCAGACCGAGGTACGAAAATATCCTTCTTCAAAAACTTCGACATGTTTTCTGTTCATCAACATGGATATCTAAAAAATCGATCAGTTGAAACTGCTCTGGTTCACTTCAGCATTATAGTTCTAGGAGCTTTTGAGAGAGGAGACTTGTCTTGTTGGACCTATCAAATGCCTTTGACTGCATTGACCATGATTTATTACATAAACCCACAAGTATGGATTAAAAGGATATTGCGGTTAGAGCCAATTTGAGAAAAAGGAAAAAACTGGTTGAACTCAAACATGAACAGGACAGTAGGTCAGAGGCTTGGAGCCAGGGTAGCATCCTCGGCCCATACTCTTCATTACATTCATAAATGTCATAGTTTTTACTAACTGGCTCAGATTTAAGTTATGAAACTATGCAGTTGAATGTTAGAAAGAATAATTTGAGGCGTAGAAATTATGCTAATGATTCCCAAGCACAAGAAACAATTATTTAGACGGTCTTTCTCGTATAATGTCATTCTTTTTGGGATATCATGGATGTTCCAAATTTCTCTTTATCACATGATGCGTTCAAAAGTTGGGAAAAACGATTTCTATTTTCCTGACAATTATTGATATCACATATCATGTATTTGTGTATGTTCTTATATAATAACTAAAATATAAATTATAAACATATCTTTATCTTGATAGAAATTATAAATATTTTTTTTTTTTTTTTCTCTTTGGCGAAGCCTACTTAGTATTATTTTCTGTATTCTTGAGGAAACTGGACGAATCAGCCTAACAGTTCTCCTATTATTTACCAGTCTGCATTTTTTCTTTGTTACTCATGTAACATGTACTACTGGTGAATAATAAATGTATTATTATTGTTATTAACAAAAATATATTTTGAGAAAAATAGGCATGTTTTGAACAAAGACAAAACGAACTGTATATTATTCAAGGTGAATGAATAACAGTATTGAGACCCCCAACACATCTGCAGCGGCATTAGAATACCTTGTGAACTTTCAGTAAAATTATTAGGAGTTTACATAAATCAAACTATGAACAGGACATCGACAATTTGTGCAAAAAATTGTCTGAGAGTTCAGAAAAAGCATATTGATTATGATGCGCTTATGACAGTTTACTACGGAAATTTTTACCCGGCAGTTAAGTTTGGAATAACCATTTGGGGTTCCAGTTATAATTTAAATAGAGTTTTTCTCTGTCAAAAAAGCCATTAGGCTTATTTACTATATAAAAAGGACACATTCGTGCAGAGGAGAATTATTCAAAGATTTTCGAAGATTTTAAAAAACTCCTACTTACAAAACCAGATATAAAGATAACTCTGCTTATCCACTGAACAAAAATATACTCTAGGAAAAGAACTCACACTATAAGGTGATGAAATTCTATAATAAACTTCCACATGAAGCGAAGGGCATTGAAGGTGCTGGTCCCTTCCTGAAATCTTACAAGAAATCTTTATGCAACCTAGAGCCATATGCCTTCAGAAGTGTAACAGGTGTCCCTTATCTCTATACTATATATTGTTTATTTTTAATGTATGTTAATGATTTATTTTTAAATACATATTTTCTCATACCACATAATGGAATGTATTACCTTTTAGTTAATATTGTACTTTCAACGCTTTTATGTTTTTGTTGACGTATTTCTCAGACCATGTATATTACCTATTTTTATATGTTGTACGTATACTACTCTACTGAAATAAAATATATCTCTCTCTCCCTTAGTAGCAAGAATGGAGGAAATAAGGGGTGAAAATATATTTGGTACACAAGTTTTCGTTCGGGGTCTGAATTGATGCTGAATTCGAACGTACTTGTCTGTGATTTTATGAGCTGTTTCTTCTTGCAAGGTTATTGAAAAATTGTCGTCTTAAAAGGAACCAAAATTTGTTTTTAGTTTCATACTAGTTCGTATCAGTAAAATTTTGTTAACAAGAATTTTTTTTATTTTAAAGAATAAATTAATTACATTCATGTGAAGTATTTATATTATAATCATTTAAAAAACAGTGGGTCAGTGTTGAATAATTTTTCTTAGAATTATAATTTGAAGAATAAAAACCTTGTTATTGAAGGATATAGTTTAGTTGTAAGTTGTTGGTGAAGAAACAGACTTTTTGAAGTTGTTCCACAACTTGGCAGGGGCATTGCTTGGATTAATGCGACAAAATTAAAAAAAAAAAATCTATGTTATATGTCTTAAAATCTGCAACAGAGAAATATCGAGTCAGTACTTGCTATTTATAATCCGAATATTGTTCGAATTTTTGGCAATGACAATATTTTGGAATAATGAATGAAGTAGCATATTTCCATGAGAAAATTAAAGGAATTTGAAAAAAAAAATCCTTTTTTATTTATCTTCATGGGACATTAAAGAGTTTTTGTACATTATAGACATATATTTATTTTATCGTCAAATTCAACATACAAAGATATTAAAAACAATCAAAAAATATAACAAATGTGATAAAATCAATAATACAACTATTATCTTTTCCTACTAGAGGTAATGCTTTAGTCAGGAAGTTCCGTACTTTCCGTTTTCAAAGACACCTTTTTGAAAAAATGGTGAAAAACTAATCAAGGCCGCTTTGGTAATGGACTCTCCATAAGCTAATGGACAGGTGGAAATGTTTTTGCAGGTTTCTATCAGTCGTATGAGGTACATCTCTAACTGTCGTTTCCTTGTCTGTGCTACGGTTTCGGTATTTGAAAACAGTGTTCTTGAAGGAAACGGAAGATTGACAACCTGGAAATAAATTTATGAAGTTTAAACTTTTTTTGCAGAATGAAGTGGAGAAATGATTTATTTGTCAACCTCTATATGAAATTTAGATATTAACATTAGATGATAAAACATATTATCAAGAGAGAAATATTGATCTGCAGTCATTGAAATTCAGACAAAAAAGGTCCTCAACGCCTTAACTTTAAGTTTCGAGGGTTGCTATAGCAATTAAATTGACAGTTCAAACTCTTTTGAAATTAAATTTCAATTGCCTTGGAAAATTTGGTCAACAGCCTTGGGAAATTCGATAAATAGACACACAACTCTACATTTTTTAGAAATATAGGATTAGTAAAAAGTTTGCAATGAGTATTCAGTTAAGGAAATATATTTGATGAATAGATAGGTTATATAAACTATATTGAACAAATCAAAATTATTTGATTTCATCTTACTGCAATAGGCGAAGACAAAAAAATATTGGCACACCATGAAATAATTCAATGTCTCTTAAATCTCATATGCATTACATGGTATTTTATATTTTAGGCGATATCATTGAATCTGGGCCTGACTCTTGGTGATGTTATTGATGGTGTTGCCATGGAAGTCTGAAAGCTCTATTCCATACACACCATTTTTATCCAATTCAATGAATTTTGGTGGTTTTTGTTGTTGTTTTTCCAATATTGTGACACTTCTTTTAGCCCATATAAAGCCTTTTGTAGTTTAACTATGTTAGGTTTCACATCTATATCATCACAAATTGCCATATTGAGGTTCCCACGCTAAGAGGCCGTTATTATATACCAATCTGCAGAGCAACTAGCAATTTGTACAGATATATTTCTTGGTAATCTACACCCTTTGTATGAAGATATTGATCCATTCAATTTAACAGTTAATACCCATTTCGACCCTATATCCTTGTTTTCAAGTATTGAAGGAACTTCTTTATACAAGACCACCTACCCGGTGGAACTATATATCAACCCTGAATGGAGTTTAGAGATATAACGCTGAATAAACTAATTGGAATGAGAAAAACTAATTGAATTGACTATTCGATTCGAAATCAAAACTTATATTCTCCAAAACTTACAACTGTCAAAATCAATCAAATCAATACTATTCACTTTTTGAAATATATATACAGAGGATCCAAAATATGCCAATCCAAAAAGGTCATTTCCTACATTCTCCCACCTTGAGTCACGTGATTATCTAAGGAGTGACTCAACATTGGAATCTTTTTGGTGTAATTATTTTTCTCCCATATCAAGTAGCAGTGGATTTTGACTCAGGTTCATGTTCCTTTTCTTCATCAAAATCCTTCGATTCCATAGGGGTAGGGATAATTATTTTCTCAGCTGTTCTGATTCTTCCCAATGTTTGAACATCCTCTTCTTCAACTTCTAATGGAAACACACGCTGAATAGGCCTCAATAAAAACCCTGACTTTGTTTTTAAACGAAGAAGTCGTACATTTTCATCTCTACCTGGTAGAAGTTCTTCCACAATAGCAAGTGGCCAATCAAGTCGTTTTGTATTATCATTCCCAATCAACACAATACTTCCAACTCTGATAGAATTTTTGGCCACATTCTTTTTCGAATGAAGAATGAGCTCGCCTAAATACTCCCTTGAAATCTTTTTTGTAAATGTTCCCTCAACCTCTGTCGATATCTAATTTGCTTATTCAAATCAGTCGATTCAATGACGTCAGCATCTGGAACTTCATTAATAAGTCCAAAATTAGGTCCTATATCTTTCAAAAACATATTCGGTGTCAGGGGTATCAAATCAGACGTATTTTCTGATACATAAGTGATAGGCCTGGAATTCAGCACCGACTCGCAGTCACACAAAATCGTCGACAATTCTTCATAGGTTAAACAAGCTCCACCCACAACTTTTCGCAGCAGTTGTTTCACCAACCTTATAAGTCGCTCCCACCATCTCAGCTCCAACAAATTTTTTGAAGTACATCCCCGAGAAGGTAGATCAGCGGGATTACAGTCCCCAGGAACATGGAACCATGAATATTTGTCGGTGATGTTACGGATTTCTTGGACTCTGTTCCATACAAAAGGTTTCCATATCTCATCTCTTTTAATCCAAGATAAAACAGTTGTAGAATCAGTCCACCAATACATCGTCACACCCTCTATATCTATGCTCTGTCTAACCGAATGGGACAACCTAGCTCCAATTGTTGCTGCCGTCAACTCTAATCTTGAAATGCTAAGTTTTTTTATTGGCGAAACTCTGGATTTTGCCTGTATCAAGTTGACTTCAACTATATCATTCATTTCCAATCTCAGGAATACGGCTGTTGCATAGGCATCTTTACTCGCAGCGCAGAATATATGTGAATGTGCAGCTCTGAAATCGGGACGATATCCCAACCATCTTGGTATATTCAGACTTTTCAGAATATTCAATTCTCTGAACCAACGGAGAAATAATATTATGATATCACCAATCTTCATCTGCCAAATTCTTTGGTGCAATATTTTAGGGAGAAGAGAAACAGGGCTGCTGAATCCGATGGGATCAAACAGACGGTGAGAAAATGATAAGATTATTCTTTTAGTGACAACTTCTAGAGTACTTTCTCTGAAACATTCACAACCAAGAAACAGCACATCTCGATGCTTATCCCAATTCAGACCTAGTACTGATGTGAACTGGCCATTGTTGTTCACATCTTCTGGAGGGTTCAAAATAGAAAGTTCCCATCCTCGTAAATCGAATTTGCCATCTAACATGAGACTACTTGCTTCCTCGATAAAAATATCGAGATCATCAGAATGGTCGACACTAGTAACGCAATTATCGACGTAAAAACTCTTCTTCAGCTTCGAAACAACCCAAGGAGAACATAATGCATGGTTATTTTGATTCCTCTCGGAAACTTGTAGGAGATGAAAATTGATGACACTACTGAGGAGAAAAGGGCTACAGGTGGTTCCAAAAACAACTCTACAATGTCTATAATATTTAATCTGATTATCTTCGGAATACCAAAGAAACCCCAGAAAATCTCTATCGCCAGGAGTTAAGCTTAGTTGTAAAAACGCCTTCTTTATGTCGGAGACCACGCTTATCTTGTGCAACCTGAATCTCAGTAAAATTGATGGTATCATTTCAATCAGATTCACACCTTTTTCCAAACTTTGGTTTAGGGAGGGATAATTTCTGACTCTTGCCGAAGCATCGAATACTGGGCGAATTTTAGTGGTCGAACTGCTCAACTTCACGACATGTCTATGAGGAAGATATATTTATCTGAAATTTCTTCTATAGGTACTTCTTCTATAATACTCTCCAGCATCCATTCATTGAAAACCTCATGATTTGTTTCATAATATCCTTCATATTTGAGTTTGGTAGCTAAATTCACGAGTCGCTTCTTTGCCATATCTAAATAACTCGATAATGGAGGATGTCCTTCAATCCAAGGCATCTTGACTTCATACCTTTCTTCATCGTTGACAATAACTGTTTCAAGAAAATGAGTCATTACTGCTTGTTCCTCCTCTTTTTGATTTATTTGTTCTTTGGAATCAGTTATATATTCCAAGTATATCTAATTCCTATAATTCAGAAATTGGCAAATTGCCAGAAAAGAGAGATGTAACTAACATTGATGAATAGTTTGGAATATTCATTTGTGGAATTTTTCCCATCAAAGACCATCCTAAGGAGGTCTCAACTGCAACCAACCCACAATTCAAAGAATATCTTTCTCCAGTCAATAATTTTCCCGCTACATCAGCACCGATTAAAATTCCAATAGGCCCAGGGTTCTTATCACTGATCATAATATTCAACAGTTCAAGTTCGTGCATCCAAGGACCCTGTATAATACACTTCAGATTATTGCAAATGACATTTTGGTCTAAAACTTCAAAGTCACAAACATATTTGTCATTCAAATTGCTTAGTTTGACACGGTAACAAGTATGTTCAATGTAGTCTGACTGTGCACCACCAAATAGGGAATGAGCAATATTTTCTTTTCGAACAGGTTCATTTCACGAGACAAAGTTTTCGAAATATAAGATCGTTGGGAACCAGTATCTATCACGGCACGAGCAAAACAAGTTTTTCTGTCACTGATCACTTTCACTAAAAGAGTCTGTAGAAAAACTTCTCCGTAAGTATGATTGGAAAGGGATTCGCTTCGAGTAGAAATGTCTTTCGATTGTGCTTTTTCATGATCACACATGACAGCTTTATGTCTTCCATTACATGTGGGACATTGCACTTTCACACGGCATTTTCTTGCCATATGCCCAAATTTCAAACATATGAAACAACAGCTTTTCACTTTCAAAATGTGTGATTTTTCTGCCTGATTACCATCACAATCAGCCGATGAATGGTTTCCACTACAAAAAACACATTTCATAGGAGTTTTTTGATTCAATAAAACTGCTGCAGAAGATATTACTTCAGCAGGTTTCGAAAAAGCCTTATTCTTAGTAGTTCTTTCAGGACTGTTTTTTATATCGAATCCGGCAACTGCTAATGATATCCTTTCTTCATTTTCTACTTCCTCTTTGAAAAATTCCATTAGTTTTTTGAGACGATCTTTCAACGTAGACTTACTGGAACAAAATTCACTACGTTGCCAGGCTCTCAGTATTCCTTCAGGTAAACAGGACTCAATCATAGGGTATAGCATAGCCGCACATGTTCCAGAGGTAACATCCAGCGTTTCAAGAGCTCTCAGTTCTGATTCCATACTATCATATAGATCGGACAATTCCCAAGTAGCACACAGAGGTCATAATTCGGTTTTACAGACGTCTACTAGACCTTTCGCAAAAATCCATGACTTATGTCTTGTAATATGCTGAGACGTCGCTATGTATGCCAATATGACAAAAAGGCACACTCTTGCGACGTCACATCAACGTTATAAAGTAGTGGTAATGACTTACCAATATAGACTTATACAAGCCAGTCGCAAAAGGGTCGTTCTGTGGTCATAGTGTAGTCATTATATCATTATGCATGAAGGTAATATAGTATTACAATATGTATACCATATCAAAAGATTTTATATAATAATAATATATATAAGTCAGCCTTCCTTTACATGTTCATGATACTCTGTGACCATGATAGTTATCGAGATAAAAATGATTTTCATTTATGTGTCTTCAAGAATTGTTCTGAAACTCTAGTGACCAAGCAAATCAATTTTTACGATCAAAATTCAATTCTACTCACTTAAAATTCATGCCCCTCGAAAATGAAGAGAGATAAATATTCATTTTCATTTCAGAAAAAATATATTTCATCAATTTTTCTCATTATTCGTTGAAATATGTAGACCATATTACGAAATACACTTGATTAGCACATCTCCAATGATTTTTAAATCGATATAACACCCAGGGTCCCATATTTTTTATTTTAAATATTTTTGTTCCAATATGGCTACCAGAATGATGTTATCAATCAATCGAAAAACATGGATGCCGTCCTTCTAGTGTCGAAAAGTTGTAATTACTCCGGTATGTACTATCATAGAATAGTTTACTAGTGTCTCAAAGACATCGCAATATCTTACATAAAAAAGTTGTAATGTAGTCGCTATGACCACAAATAGCAAGTTTTGTTGTACTAACGTCGTAACGCTATCAAAACAGAAGAAGATATACACTGAGTGCATAAGCATTCCGCTAGTTCCGCCTAATGGAAAACGCTAAAAATAAGTGACATTTACAATAGGGGTTATGTTGATGTTGAATATTAAAATATTTTTTAATTATCACTCGAAGTGCACATACATATTATTTATGTCTTACCTTGTTGTGAAAACAATTGAAGGAACTGGATGAACTTCATTTTTTTGCAGTGTCCCGATAGACTGATTAATTATTTCAGATGTTAATTTTCGGGTAGGCACTCATCCTTCCTCTTCATATTTTTCTATACGCTCCAGTTCTCTTGTAAGGCAGATTGAAGTTTTGTTTTGGCATTTTAATCATTCATACGGAACTGAATATTCTACATACATAACACAATATACTTATCCAACAAAAATAACATAACCAACAAAAATAATCTAACCATAGATACATAATGTAATCATTACGACCAAAGTTCATCAGTTGATAAAACTACATTACATGAGTACAATATGTAGTCGTAGAAACGTTTCAAAAATCTATTCATTAGAACCACATATGTTCATTGTCATAATAACCTCACAGCAACTGCTATTAAGTTCTACTTAACGACACATACAATTTATTTACATATAAACCACAGTACAACTTCATATCGAAAATTCTTTATTGTACTCTCGTTATATCTACTACACGACGTCTTAGCAACGCCTGAAGGTTATAAAACGCACATTAACTTTTTGGTTCTAAAACATACAAATACGTGGTCTGTAAGACGGTATAAGAAGTCATTATGTTAATTTTATGACTCTGTGCTACTTGGGTTTAATCTTCTTGTGCGTGTTGTTCAAAACTAGCGACCACAGCTCTCTCATATACACCTCTATTAGAATATCATTACTTCCGAATCGTGATTTTAAGCTCTCTATAACTTTCGGATAGTTTTCTCCAGTAGGCGGAAAACTGTTTACTAACTGTCTTGCTTCCTCAAATTTCACAAGTATTAACATACTCATTTAACTTGTTGTTTTCCCCAATGTATCCGATTCATGGAGGAGATGATAGAATAACTGTATAATTATAGAGAAACTAGCTGCCCTGACAGACGCTGTCCTGTCCAAATTTCTATATTCACTAATAAATTTTTTTTACTGAAAACTTTCGTCCGCGTTTTTCTCTCCTTTGTTTTTCTTTGGATTGTTCCATTTAGTATGCCTGTGACTCTGCCCGTTTCCTGTTATCCCGCTATCTCATTATCCCGCTAACCGTTATCGCGCTATTCCGTTATCCCATTACCCTGTTATCACGCTATCCCATTATCTAGCTATCCTGTTTCCCGTTATCCATGAACAACGTGGAAAATATTATCCGTTTTCAAATATCTGTGTATAAATTTTCATGGCGATCGGTTGAACGGTATAGAAGTTGATGCGCTGCAGCGCCATCTAGTGGAGAGTTATTATAAAATGGATATCACAAAAACCTTATCCATGGAAAAACAGTTACTTTCAATAAAATATGTCCTTCCTATCGCCAGTAATGATCGAGTGCATATAAAAATTATGATTTTTGCAGTTTGTCCGAATTTTCCGACTTCCCTTTGTAATTGTTCCGATTTTTTTTTCTGAAAACTTTTCCAGGATCATAACGAACAAAAGAAAAATACGAATATCCATAGTTCGAATCGTGAGTTATGTTCCAGAGTTCATACAGAAATCCCATAGAAAAAGACACTTTTCCGAGTTGTCGGGGAGCGATCCACGCCGCGCTCGGGGAGCAGAGGGTCCGGTTTGCGGGTTAGGGGGGGGGGCGCCCGGAGATAGAAGAAATAACTCATCGTGTGGGCGATAGTAGGAGATTTAAGCCGGTTCTGGGTCTCCCCCCACCACTATGACGTCACGTGTGACCTTGAATGGTTGCAGGTGTGCAATGTGGTGTGTGTTTGACCTTGAGATTTGACTTTGAGATTTGTCATTGAGTTTTGACATTGGAGTTGGTCGACTTTGGGATTCGACTACAGTTTTGACCTTGAGTTTGACCTTGAGATTCATAACATTAAGTTTTGACTTTGAGATTTGACCTTGAGTTTTGATGTTGGATTTGTTTCGGCAACCTTAAGATTTGATCTTGATTTTTTTGTTTGACCTTGACTGAAGCTGTGGTGTAGGCATACATATTCTGTGTAGTCATGACCTTCATGAATCCTTGCACTCTCCAAGCGAGGAGGGCATTCATCCTGTGAGAGCTGAAGTGAACTGCGAGTATTGATGAGTGCGTGAATGTCAAGAGAATCCCCACAATACAGATTGCACATCGCACCGGACTTGTTGTAGGGTGGGGATATTTCATTGAAATATTTCAGGAGAAGAGTATTTCGAATCAGTGTCTCCTCCAGTGAGCTTGAAAACAAGTTGCTA